>PVKM010020905.1:0-23008 GCA_004027735.1 Carollia perspicillata
AATGTACATGAGTTAATGTTTTCCAAAGGATCTAATTTTAGTCACTCCATATTTTCTGCTAAATTGGAATCTGATTACATGTTTTCTTTGGCTGGAAAGATTCTGAAGACAATTTGAAACCAATGCTTATATCCAAACTTAGAGTTTACTAAAGGCACAAGTATTTTAAAAAATACCCAGCTTTAACCAGTAGATGCCAACTTGATCTCCTACAGATAGTATGTGGAATTTTCAGTTAATTTGTATGATACTTTATTAATAATGCTATAATAAAGCTAGCACACAGAATATAGTGTACTTTGTGAATTCATTCATGCTCTGTGTGTGTTTTGATGGACTAGAATAATTATGGGTTGTTTGTTTTTTAATGTTGATTTTTGTGATTAAGTCAATTTTCTATTATACTTGTTTTAATAAAACTTGTGTGCAGGTGATTCTAATAGTGTGCATCACTATGGATATGTATGTTTGAAGGACATAAGATATTAAGTGGAGGAAATACCACTGAGTATTACTACACACAAAGTCTGAATCAGGTACTAAGAAAGACTCAGAGAAACACCTCAGCCTTAAAGTGCTCAGGTAGCTGATAATCTAACAGTGGAAATATTTTAAAAGTGTGGAATCAGCTGTGGATTACAAAAGTAATCATTTAAAATTTTTCTCCAGGTATTGTCTTCAACTTTGTTATGTCTATTCTTCTTTCCATTCTTTGAGTCTATCAAGAAGCATTTGGACACTTCTGGATATTCAAAAGTTCTTACAGGAAGAAGCTGAGCCAGAATTGCATGTCATTAGACAAGGGGGAGCTGTACACGTTTTTATATTCCCTCCCATATGGTCCTTCCCACCTGCCTCTACCCCCCAGCCTCCTGGAGGAGCCCCTAGGAGAACCACCTGCAGAAAATGGGTCGTTCGCAAGTGGGAGCACCTGGCACCCTGTTCCGTGTTCTTGATTGCTCCAAATCTCTGCTCTCCACGTCTTTCTGCCAGTGGCTTGTGCCGAGAGGTTAAGGTGACAGAAAAGAAAATACTCGGACCACAAAGCAGTTCTTAAATATTGAAAGACTGGCTTTTTATTTATTTAATTTATTTTTTAAGAAGCCTATTCAACCCACTTACCACTTATGGAAACAAGAACTGAAGAGGGGTTACAAGTAGGAAACTTAAATTAACAAAACAAACAAAGAAAATGACATACCCAATATTGGGAGACTTCCATTCATCCTGTCTAGACATAAAATGAGCTCCTCTTGCCTAGGGGCACTTGTCTGGCCGCTGACAAAGAGCATGGCAGAAGGCACTCTGTGGCTACCTAGAAGGCGGGACGGGATGAGCTTTTAATTTCTCTCTAAATTGAAAGTTTTAGAATATCAAGTTTAATAGCACTTTTATTTCTCTTTATCAAAATCAAATAAAACAGAAAGAAGAATATAAAAATGCTTAAAAAATCTCACAATTCAAAAATAGCATTGTTATAAATGTATCTCATTCTACACATCTTTTCTCCATATTTCAACAATATGGAAACTCAGCATGCACAACGAAATTCTTTTATAAAAAGTTGTATTTTACTGATGTAAACCTGATTTTTTTCACTTAAAATATAGTGTACATCTTTCTTGACCAATAAGCGAGTTCTACATTAAACATCTTAAGTACTGCATAGTATTTCACTGTGCTGTCTTTTGAACTTTGATTTTTATCTGCATTTCCTGATATTTACAAATAACAAGAAGACAACATTTTTTATAGAAAATGGCTATGCTAATCCTTTATAAATTGCAAGGGGTTTAGTTCATTTTCTGTAATTCGAAAATACTATTTTATATTTAGCACATGTTATATGACATAAAATTCATTTTTGTTAATGATAATGAACACAGATGAAAGCTACTAGTACCAGCCTACAGATCATTTCAGGTTGTCTGATGCTGTGAAAGGGAGCATCTTTATTTTCTAATCAATTGGCAGTGAGTTACAGGTTGTTTAGGACAGTACGCTACCTTGTATCACTTATACTCCACTTAGTCAGAAATACTAAAACGAGAATAAAGTGTGGTGCCCAGCAATATCATGCTCTCAAATGGCACCAGAATTCTAGTTGAAAGCTTTTTTGAACAGATATGTTATATCATTGTCCCCTTCATTGAATTCCTCATCATTCTGGAGACCTCTTAACAGGAAAGCTTACAGGTCAAAAAAAGAAAAATCAATAATAAGCTGGGGACTGGGAATTGATTTTATTTTGCTACATTTCTAGGGAAAAACAAAATCACTGGCAATATTCCTTAAAGAGGGATTTTACATGATAATAAATTTCTTATTAGGGTTTATATTATATTTGCAACATTTTAATTTTTTTAAAAGAACTTAATCAAACTCAGTTAATCTGTGGCTGGAAGCAATTTACAAAATTGTTCATGTTTGTAATGATTTCTTTCCTAGGCTGCTAATAGTTTATTTCTAAAATTTCCTTTAGGATGGAGCATGCTATTTTTAGGATCTTTTCTAGTTTTCTTTTTTTTTAAATTGTCTTTTATTTATAACTTCACTTGACTTTTTTCAAATATTACCATTGCTTTTTTGTTTCCTTCATTAAAAAAAACTTTTATGTTTCTATGTTCATTAAATATGGTTGGGCCATTTTTAATAACCAGTTGAAATAATAACTTTCCATAATTAGTATGTAAATAATTTATTTTCTTAAAAGTTCTACAAAAATAAACCTGCAAATCCCCAGTGGCCTAAGCAAAAGTTGCTAATAAAGACCCACGAGTGCTCATTTTTGGTGACCCTACACAAGTTCTATAGCCTTCAAATGTCAAAGGTATTAATTAATTTTACTCTTTCCAAGTGAGAAAATAATGCTTACTGTTTGAAGGTTCATTGCTTGATGCAATCAATGCAGCATACAAATTAATGCCAGGGAAAAAAAAATGAATGCACAAAAAGGAAAGGAAAGCTTGATTAGCTGCACAGCTGGATATACAGAGCATAGAGATAAAATAGGATTTAGGAATTACCACTCCCACAGAATTCACTCTTTCCCCTGTGTTTAAACCTTTATCACAGTCAAAGGCTTCTTGGAACTTCTTTTACCCAAGCAAATTGCCTCTTTTATCATGTTTGCAAAGCCCACACATTATTTTCTGGGCCTGCCACACATCCCCACATCCCTGATTGGTTTTCTCCCACTGGATTGGTAGTCAGCTTATTCTCTCTCAGTCGAACCACGGCCCCAGTGTAGGCTTGTTACCATCATGTTAAACAGCCTCCATATCAAGGTATAAAAAATTCTTTATCCAAATCTTGCCTTTTACTCAGGCTGTAACACAAAAGAACACCTTTAGCTGCTAATAAGAAAACACCTGTCTGACAGCGGCTTAAACAAATATGAGTTTATTTATTTCCACTACTCTCACCATGTTTGCTCTTCATCAGGATTGCTGCTTCATGATCACAAATGGCTGCTGCAGTTCCACACATCACATCTGATATAGATAGACAGTCTGTCTGGACCACTGGGAGCGGGCTGAGGGTAAGAAACAGGAGGGACCACAGGGGAGATGGAGCTAGACCATGAGGTTGGAACCTGGGGTCCACTCCTGCACTGAGCCATGCTCCTCGGGGCACTGAGGGCATGGCCATGCAGGCAGACAATACTTCAGTAAACCTCCCGGGACCACGGCAACCACATGGAATTTAGCATCACTTCTGCATTGAACTAACTGCCTGCTCCCCTGTCCCAGGGCAAGGTGGCAGCAGGAGGAAGTCCTTACAGTGAGCACTTGGGAAGCTAGCAAGATAATTAGATAAGAGGATAAAAGCCCTCCCACCTACTTCTGGTACTAGATTCCAAGTAGTATCAGGAGAAGGCAAGAATATTAGCAAATAGAAGTTAAAATAACAACTGGGGGAGGTGCTGGCCAAAAAGTCCTGTCAGTCCAGCCAAGGGAAAGAAGAGATTGGTTAGGAGGTAGACCCACCCAAAGCATGTGAAAATTTAGGAAGTAATTGGTCATTCTGAGAAAGCACCTGGTCTACCCCATATCCAAAACTAACACAAACACAGGGGAACAAAGAAATCTCTCTCTGACTGCTGCTAGCTGCTCAGGACCTGCATGCAGATGGTGTACTGGCCTGTCCTTTCCAAGGGCCGCATGGCCTTATCTGTCCTGTGGCCCATTACCCCCAGAAGTGAGTCATGCTCACTTGGTAGAGCATTCGCTGGTGTTTCCGCATGTTCTCTGGCCCGAAAGCATGAGTCCTTGTGGCCCTAGAAGCTGCATGGCCAATGGTGGTGCTGGTACCACATGCAGCCTCTAGGATACCTGAAGCTGGACAGCAGCTGGGGACAAGCTAAGCTGCCTGGATGACCACTTAGAATCTGTCTTGGGCTCTAAAGGACAGCGCTTTAAAACAGAGCAGGAATTCTGGGCATTGCCTTTTGTTCTGGGTCTGTTGAGGACTTCTGAGTTTTGTCTGGGTTTTGAAGAGGAGATGAGCTTTGAAATAGGGAGTTGCCCATTCTCTCAGATCATTCAGTGTTTAAATAAAAACCTCTTTCCTTTCCCACCAGCCTCTGCCTCTGCCTCTAGAATTTGCCTTATGGAGGTGGCAGGCAGCCAAACCCTACATTGGTCTGGTGAAACATCTCCATTTAAATTACTACCACTTAGATAATTACTACCTATATTTCTAATACCCATTTTATGTCCTTACTTTCAGTTGTGGGAAGACAACTCAAGTCATTGTCATTATGCCAGACCTTACATTATGCCAGATTAAACACATGACTACACAGATAGGCATAAAAATGTTCAAAATGTTATGACTGTAAGATTTTATTGTGTGTACTCCCTGTATGCAGACATTATTAATATAAAGACAAAAAAGGTAGTGTTTTTAGTTTATTATTGTATATTTGCCTTTATAGAAAAAACCCCCACAGTTTATTCAAAACACCAAAATAGTGAAACAGAAAGGATTCTAAAGTAATTTTGCCTTTCAGCATGGAGATCCTCTTTAGTATCCTAACTCATTTAAGTGTAAGTACCTAAATGATTTTTAAACATTATTGTAATTACAATGACAATTTTCAGTAAGACAAATTCTCTCTCTTATTTACTATTTTATTTTTGACACCTAAAACCTACTCATATACTTTAAGCTCTGTTAAAAGAATGAGTAACCACATTTTTTTCATTAATGCTTTAAGTCATTTTTTCTCCAAAATCCATTTTTAATTTTATTTATAAGTTTATATATTACTTGTAGCATGTAGGATCACTTACTTTTGCTGTTGCAATACTAATGTTCCTTTATAGACTCATTTCTAGAGGGATATCTAACTGCTGTGAACAAAAACCATAAAAGTTCAAAGATTTTCTGATTTTAAAACACCATGTCTACATTTGAAATATAAAAGCAAATCTATATAACATTTTTTGGTGGCTACAGCTCATGAATACTGAACTTATCATCACATATTGAAAATTATTTGAGTTGAAACAGGGAAGGTAAGTAATCATCCTAATTTTTATTGCAAATAAAAGCATTTAAAAATTACTACATGTGAAGAAAGAATGATTTTTCATCTACTGCATGACACATTAATGTTCAGATTAAAAAGCGCATTCATTAAACATCCTCTATGAAATCTTCCTAAAGAGTACAGGAAATTGTGGACTTAAAGTAGATATACTTTAGCAAATATACTGACTGAGCATGTTGAGACTTTATTCTCAATACTATTTTTCTAGCATTTCTTACTTATAGTCAGCTAATCCAAGTTTGACTTAATATAATTCCAGTGAAAACACTTTCTTGCAAATCAGTGCATTGGCTCCATCAAGAAACCTTCTGCTGAGGGCTCCCCTAAAAGAATCCAACATTGGAGAGACTAAGAAAGAATATAGAGAATTGTCAATCCACACTAAAATATTTGTATCAAAACATACAATGTTTGCCTTTATTAATTGCTATAATAATCATATTCTTCGTAGTATCAATGCATGCCTCATTTACTAGCAATCATATCTTCTTTTGGAATTATCAAAAAGAAGGCAAAACAACAAAAACAACCTTTAATATAAATGCAAATGTAATCAATATTCAGTTTGAGAAATTGTCTACATGGAAATTAACATGATACCCTCCCAGTTGTTTTCTGTGTGAACATTTGCTTGGATTGGGGTTATCTGTAACATATGGTTGAGAATTTTCAATGTGGAGCATTTCAGGCTAGGTGTCACCACCATACTACAGTCATCATGGGGAATGACCAACAGACTGCTTTTCCCTTCTATTTCCCATAGCAAGATAAGCATATACTTTATGAGTAGAAATTGCTTATAGGTGTATAAAAACAATTCTTATAATTTTGGGGGGCTTACTGTGATCCAGGAACTGCCTCTGCCAAATGCTTTTCATGTATATTGATTCTTGTAAAAGTCCTAGTGTAGGTATTGCTTTTGTGTCCATTGTGAGGTTAAGAAAACTGAAGTGGAAGGTGATAAGGTAATTTGCCTTAGGTTGCAGAGTCAGTAATTGGAAAGGAGAGATTTGAACCCAGCTCTGGGCTCTTCATTTCTGCCCTACAGGAATGAATAACTCTACTTAATAGTTTCAAGGTATATGAAGTTAAAGATCCAAATAAATTTATATTTATATTTATAGCAGTGATTATATTACTGCTACCCAAGAAGGTAAGCAAAAGAGAATTTTTTAAAAGTAGCCTTTATGCTGTATAGATGAAATCTTCATAGTTTCATGTATTATCTTTTCTATAATAGAGATTATGATAGAACTAACACTCGAGGATAATGGAAGAGATAGACATGTACAATGATAGAAATAACTTGATAATAACACCAGGAAGCAGCAAGGGGCTCAGGTTAATAGCCCTGTGCAAACACAGATTAGGGTTGGAAAGGGGAATAGATCATGATGCCAAAATCATGTTAGATTTTGTTAAGTGCAATTTTCCCCAGCTTTCAATTATCCTAATGCTAATAAAAATATATATGATAGGCTCTGCCATTGTTATTTACTATAGTACAAGGCTGGGAAATTCTTACTTCTAATTCATACCATTTTGGAGAAAGATTTCTCCTATTTACAATTGAGAGAACTTTTGTGGCTAAAAATCAGGTCCACTTTTAGAGCCTCCTGTTTATTTTAACATTGACTGATTTCTTACAGGTATGAAGGAAGAAGCTGTTTTTCTCAGAATCTTGTGCATTAAAGTAAAAATGTAGAATTAATGTTACCTTAGGAAAGACTGATTACCAGAGCAACCCGAAGGTGAATAGAGTTTAAGTTAATTCACTTGATTTAAAGGCAGAATATATTGACTCTTTAAAATTTTAGTTTTTTCATTCCTCACTTACATAAATCAAAGAAAACACAGTGATAATCCTTTTCTTTTAAAATATTTTTATGTCACTTCTAATGTATCACAAAGAGTAGAATAAGTTACATGCAAAGTTTAGCATCAGTGATCTGAAAATATCCAAAAGTGCCTCATTGTCTGCAAAGCATGGAACCTTCCACTCTCCTGGATAAATCAACATAAATTAAAATAGCAAAAGTTTCAGAGCCAACTATGTTATTAGATTTTGCTATGAAATTTGGTAATTTATTGAATGAACCAAAACGTTGTGGTACATTTACCTAGTGCACTGTTGGTGGGATTGCAGACTGGTATAACCACTATGGAAAACAGTATGGAATTTTCTAAGAAAACTAAAAATGGATCTGCCTTTTGACCCAGCAATTCCACTGCTAGGATTATATCTCAAGAACCCTGAAACACCAATCCAAAAGAACCTATGCACCCCAATGTTCACAGCAGCACAATTTACAATAGCCAAGTGCTGGAAGCAACCTAGGTGCCCATCAGTAAATGAATGGATCAAAAAACTATGGTACATTTACACAATAGAATTCTATGCAGCAGAAAGAAAGAAGGAGCTCCTACCCTTTGTGACAGCATGGATTGAACTGGAGAGCATTATGCTGAGTCAAATAAGCCAGGCAATGGAAGTCAAAAGCCATATGATCTCACCTTTAACAGAAATCTAATCAACAAAACAAACAAACAAGCAAAATATAACCAAAGACAATGAAATAGAGAACAGGTTGACAGTGACCAGAGAACAGAGGGGAAGGAATTTCAGGGGAAGGGGGGAAGGGTTTGCAGGAACAAGTATAAAGGGTTTGCAGGAAGTGGGACAATAACAATGCAGGGTGGAGATGGGAGGGAGGTGCAGAGGGCTGGGGGCTGGGCTGGGCTGGGGGTAAAGGGCAGAAAACTGTACTTGAACAGCAATTAAAATTAAAAAAAACATTGCGATACATTTACACAATGGAATACTACATGGCAGAAAGAAAGAAGGAACTCCTATACTTCATGATAGCATAAATAGATCTGGAGAGTTTTATGCTTGGAATGAGCCAGGTGGTGAAAGACAAATACCATATGATCTCACCTAGAAGTGGAGAAGTGGAACCTAATGAACCAAACAAACAAACATGGAAAATAGAACTAGAGGCATGGAAACAAGGAACAGACTCACGGTGACCAGAGGGGAGGGGTGTAGGGGGATGATGGGGGAAAGAAGGGGGAAGATCTGGTCAAGGAACATGTATAAATGACCCATGGACATGGACAACAGGGTGGGGATCAGCTGTAGGAGCAGGGGGTGGGTGGGGTAGGGGACAGCAGCTAGAGAAAAATTGGGACAACTGTAATAGAAGAACGATAATTAAAAAAAGAATGTCTATGCACATGCATCTGATAACCAAGGAGTTAAGTGATACTGTAATAAATTCAGGTACCTAAGAAGAATATAAAATACTTAAAAAACATTTTTTAACCTAGAGTTTTGACCTTTTACATTCACGGAGGCTATAATAAAAATATAAGATCAAGATTATAGAAGTGTAAGAAGACACACATAACACATTTTAAAACAATTTTAAAACCATATGGATTGATTGATTGATAGATATTTAGCAGTTATTTTGTTAGTTACATGATACTGAGTTCTTCTGGATATCCTGTTAAAAAGGATATCTTTGGCTTCTTTTCCTGCTGCTTGTTGCTCCTGAAGGACTAGTGTTCAATCCTCTTGCAAACCTCTTTGTGAACTTTATTACTGAGTGCCTTCGAACTCAAAGGCACCACCTCATGTATATCTCATAGGCTTCCTCCCCAGTACTACTTTATCCAAACTGACTTTGATTCTGCCTTACCAAAGAAAATTCCCCTCAACATTTAATGTCCAATAATGTTTCCAACCTACTCTTAACCTCCTTAACTTCCTTCTTTATCTTGCCCTTGATTTCTCCCTTGGCTTCCTTCTCGGATAAAATCTGAAATGTCCTTCATACCTGCTTTCTTCTCTATCTGCTACTATGCCACTCTAAGACAATCAAATTACCTTTCAATAACATATAATTCTAGTCTTCCTCTTGATCCCTTTCAATCCTTCTCAAATATTTTAATAGCTCTGTTGTATCTGTTAGAAATTGAATTCAATTGCTAGTGTTACAACCTAAAGAACAATTTCTTTAAAAAGATAGCGAGGTAGTTCTTCTTTATTAAGGTTAGAGGCAGGTAGTCCATGAGAAATGCAGTAGCTCCACAGTGTCATCAATGCCTCTGACCCATTTTGTCTTCCCTTCTACCACCCTTAGGGCATGATTTGCAGTCTCATGGTAGCAAGATAGCAGCTTCAGCTTCAGCCATCATATTTGGTTCCCAGGAAGAAAGAAGTAGGAGGGAAAAGTAAGTGGCAATATGAATTAGCACAGTCAGTCCCCTTTAAGAGCTTTCTTGGAGAATTTACTCAAAAATTCTCTTTTACATAACATTTGTTACCCTGCTCTTCAAGAGAAATGGCAAAGGAACATTTAGGCAGGTAAATTGTCACTCTCAAAACACAGGTGTCTCTCAGAGAGGAGAAAAGGGGGAATAGATAAATAGATACTAAGCAGGTGATTGGCCTTAAGTTCCCCCATTTTTTTAAGATCCCCCATTGCATTGGGTAATAAGTGGCATATAGTTTTATCTATTGAGTGACTATTGAATAAGTGAATCAAGAAGTGAAATAGGAATAGTGTGTTCATTCATTCACCTCAGCATTTTCTATTTGTTCAAGATACTTGGAAAACATATTTTAAAAATTCAATCTAAAAAGTGTATCATTATCAATATTAGAGTGGATTTTTATCAATACATTTGTTATTCATGGAGAAAAAGAGATACGACTTTTGTCCTCAAGGATATCACAGAAGACTATTAGTAGTTAACAAAGAATAGATAATTATAAGTAGCATATGTAATGCACTGTTGGGAACTGCCCTGCCTGGTTTCAGAAGTTGTAACCCCCCATGGATCAGGCAGAGTAAAAAGATCTTGAGACCCTAAGCCACTAAGGAGACAAAGCATATCTCCTTGGCAGGAGCACTGCCTTTACCCACTTTACTTCACCCTGCTTGGCTCCCAGTACATGATCGATCAGCCAATGACGAGTAAGATTCTTCAAGGAAGGGAAGACCTAAGACAGGCATGGTCATGAGGGGGCCCCCAGGGAAGGACTTGGGGGCTATGGAAAAAGGGGGTGATGGACCATCACCCCTCAGCTTTGACACAGCCTGAGTCCTCATTCTGATTACAAGAAGTCTCCTAATCTCTTGGCTATTTCCCCTGCCAGACTTAAGTTTGAAACAATGCCGGAGGTGAGTGCAGCCCTGTGCTGGAAAGGGTGGGTTCCCTAAGGCAATCAGGCCTAAGAAAGAATGCATAAAATCCTATGACATCTACTTTGCTAATACCCTCAATTTAAATGATAAAGGTCCAAGCAGGAAGTGAGTTTGTTCCCCAAAGTTTTATGGCCCTTTAACTATCTGACCCTGATATAGAATAAGCCCTCAGGGTTCTGTGAATGTTATCTATTGTTTGATCATTGCTGCTTGACAATGATTGATAAGCTTTACATATATACTCTGTATTCCTATGCAAATTAAACCCAATAAAAGCCCATTGAGGAACAGGTTCCTGGCCCTTCTCTTTTGAGAGATCGACCACTTTTTCTCCCCAAGCAGATCATGTTTTTAGTAGACTTATTCTCATGTAGTGGCCTGCCACAATGCACAAAACAAGAAAGTATTTTTAAACATAAAATACTTCTGGGGGCACAAGAAATATAATTGTCAAGGACAATGTAGTACTTTCCATGAGGATAAAAACAACAGATATCTTCTTTGTACTTGTACATCTACTGCTATACCTGGCACACATGCTCAGTATATATTTATTTAGAGATGGAGTAGAATTGGGGAGGCAAAGAAGGAAGAGGGAAAAGAGAACATGTCAATCTACAGGGATAATACTGGTAAGATGTAGAATGGTGAGAGTTATGTTCAGGTAAATTCAAGAGCTTTGATAGGTTGACACTCAGAGGCCAAGTTGGAAATATATAGGAGTTGAGGCTGGACAGCATGCAGTGGGGAAATCATGGGGAACTTTCTATAATAAGCAAAGGTATGTGACTTTTAACCTAAAGGGAAAATTGACTCTTTGAAGGATCCTAAGTAAAATATTAGTAAGATTTTCACAAGAAAGAGAATTCATATTGTAGCATGGAGAATGAATTAAGGCTGGTAGGGGTGAGGAATAAAGGCTTTATGGAAGCACAGCAATCAATGTGCCATGGAAGATAGAATAGGATCTGAAACTAAGGCAAGGATGGCTGTGGGAATGAGTGGGAGAAAAACATTAGTGTTCACACCCTCTTCTTCCTCACCAACATTATACCAAGTTTGTCTTGTCTCTGGGTATTATCTTCAATATTCATCTTTTCTTTTCTTCTTTTCCCATCTGTTTAAATTCCATGCATCTTTTAAGATTTATGCAAACATTTTTTTGCAAACTTCTTACACTACATTTAGACTAACCTTGTTTCTAAAACTCTCAAGCATTTTCTTTTTTAAAAAAGATTTTATTTACTTATCTTTAGAGGGGAAGGGAAGGAGAGAGGGAGAGAAATATCAATGTATGGTTGCCTCTCATGTGTCCCCTGCTGGGAACTGGCCTGCAACCCAGGCATGTGCCCTGACTGGGAATTGAACCATGATCCTTTGGTTCACAGGCCTGTGCTCAATCCACTGAGCTACACCAGCCAGGGCTCAAACATTGTCTTTTTATTCTTCAAGATGTTGCATATAATATTGTAAATAGGTGATATGTGTTGCTGAGTACAATAGATTTTAAGACATCTGAGCATAGGAATTGTGTCTTATTCACCTCTGTATTTTCCCAGACCTGGAATAATTTCAAGCACATTGTGGGCAGTTGGTGTTTGCAAATTAATGAAGACAGCATGATTACATAATGTTAGTATATCAGAGAGGTCTCTTCTAGGATTTAGCTCTTGTTGACTCTAGGATTTAGCTCTTGTTAGCTTGGTGACCTTGCCTGAGAATATAAGGAGGCCATTGTGTTGTTCTTTCTTCATTTATTTAACAAATATTTATTGAAACCCACCTATTAGTCATTATGTTAAGTTTTGGGCAAACAATCATGAATAAAACATGATCTCCACTTAAAGAAATTTCCATCTAGAATGGGGAGACAGACATACAAACTCATCAGAGCTATAAACAGTTATAGAGGATACAGGATATACTTAAAGGGAGTGTTTGTGTATGTGCTTGGGTTTAAGGAAATGATGGAAGAAGAAGGCAAGGAAGTTTTAATAAGTTCTTGAGTCTTGAAAAATGAATAGGACTATGCTACATATCAAAAGGAGAATGTGTTTGGCAGAGAAAGCAGCATGAACAAAGCAGCAGGATCACTGTACTTTGGCCTGGTTCCCATGTAGGATAGAGAGATGGAAGAAAATGGAAGAGAGATGCAGAACCAGTAGACAGGTACCAGGTCTTGAAAGATTTGTGGACAATACTAAGGGATTTGGATCTCATGATGGAGGTCCCAGGAGGTTTTGATTATTTGTTTGTGTGTTTTCCATTGGAATTTGAGGTGCAGAGTGTTGGGATAATCATGTTCATTGGCTTAAGTTGTCTTTCTCTTTAATTTTTCTCTTTCATCTTCCAGTGCCAATTCTAACTCCCTCTTAGAGCATAATCTCACTTGAATATATGAGTGCCAAGCATTACAATTAACTAGTGTATAATGACATTTTAACTTCTCCAATTATATCATAATGACTGTTACAGCTGTGTGGATGTGTGGGGGCGGGGGCGGTACATGTGCACAGTGTGGGTTTTCTGATCCAGAATCTTTTCAAAGCTCACACACTGCAGTTGAAAGCTCATGGCCTCTTTCTCTGGTTGCCTATAATTTAGAACTATCCTCAACCTTTGTTTAATTTGGGTTTGTTTTTCAGAAAATTGAATCTTTGAAGAGCACAGGCCTGGTGTCTATTAGAGGCCCACACACTTGATTATCCTGAACGTTTCGTCATGGTTAGATTCAAGTTAAATATTTTTCAAGAATGCTACATAGATAGTAATATTGGATATGTGCTTTAAATATGCATATATGGCATTTTTCTGCTAAATCATTGTTTCTTACTCTTTTGCTTAGATGTGACATTTAAAATATACCATTACTGCTACATAAACTTCAATTTCCCCAATTCTAACCACAGGAAAGTGCTTATCTGTGGGCTGTATCTCTTAACACGTCACCTATGTCTCCAGTGATGATTACTCAGGCTGCACCTCATTTGTCATGATCAATGACAATTCCATGTGAAGATCTGTGTTCATATCTCAAGAACAAAGTTTTTAATCAGAGTAGTCACATGATGAAATTTGTTTTTGAAAGATCACATTTGTGCTGTGTAGAAGATCAGTTGGAGGGGGAGAGGACAGAGGCAGAAAAGCAGTTAGGAGATGCATGACATAATTAGTAGAGAGATGAGGAAGAGCTGGCTTAGAATCGCACTAGTAGTTGTCATGGTGAGAAAGGGGACAGAGGGACATTAAGGAGACCGAATAATTTGTGGCATGAAAAGGAAAACTGGTGCCATGAATTAAATTTTTAGGAAAAACGAGGAAACAAAGTTAGTTTTCTTAGCCATTTACCTCACAAGACCTACTTTAACTCCAGGGAAAAGAATGGTTATGAAGGCACCAGCGCAGCATCAGCGAGCAGCAACTGTGAAATTGCAGAGCTTGCCAGCCTGGTAGAGAAGCTTGAGTCTTGGGTGCAGTGCATGGTTTGATGCATTTTGAAAAGTCCAGACATTTTTTTTATCCCATGTACTGCATATATAAAGAAGCCAATTAGCAATTTTTGCCCAGATAGAAGGACAAAAGGAAACTACAGGAGTGTGTTGGTTAAGGTCATACTGAGAGTTAAAATGGCAGAGTAGGAAGCACCAGAAATCTGATTCTCCATCTAGAAAATAATTACAGTGACAGTGCCTGTCTGATGTGATGCTTCAGAGCTCACGAATCTATTGGAAGTTTGCAACACATAGGAGAAGTATCAGACGGTAAACTGCATTTAATTTTGGTCAGTTTCAGCTCTTCCATGGCAGCACTGCCTGTCCTCCATAACACACCGCATGGCAGCCATGCATGTGTTTCTAGGGCAGTCTGCATGCAGCTTGCAGGATTCAGGATAGGCAATAAGGATCCTGTCCTCCAAATATAGAGGATGTGTTCTGATTGCTCTTTGCTGCTTCTGATTGTGGAGGTTCAGACACAGAAGTGAGCAGATATTGTTACAACCCTCACCACTGTTTTTGCAAACTCTCCCCTGCCTGCTGAAGTGACTCGCATGGTATTTTAAGATCTCCATGCCTCCCCCACTTTTATTTTTCTCTTTTCCCCCCTTTGGGAGATAGATAATTAGGGATTAATATATTCAAAAACAATCACATAAAAAGGGGAATTTAGAAAGTTATTGAGCTTTTTCAGGAGAGGCGATGCTCAGAAAAGACCTGAGAAGACTTTAAGTTTACATCTCAGGCTTACTGTTGGCCTGGAGAAACCCTACAAACATAAACAAACAAATAAGAAGCAAAATGAAACAAAACAAAACCCCAGCAAACCCCGAGGGAGATTCTCTGATCTCCAATTACCACCTAAAATGATGTAAATACTAACTTTTTAATAATAAAAACAAAAACAGAAGGCATGTAAAGAAATATTGAAGCATAGCTTATTCAAAGGAAAGATAAATCAACAAAACTATCCCTGAGAAAGATCAGATGGCAGATTTATGAGACAAAACTTTAAAATAACAATCTTAAAGACATGGCCAAAGTCAAGAATATGATAGATTTTTTTTAAAGATTTTATTTATTTATCTTTAGAGGGGAAGGGAAGGAGACAGGGAGAGAAATGTCAATGTATAGTTGCCTCTCATGCGTCCCCCGCTGGGAACTGGCCTGCAACCCAGGCATGTGCCCTGACTGGGAATCAAACCGCAATCGTTTGGTTCGCAGGCATGCTCTCAACCCACTGAGCTATGCCAGGGCAAGAATATGATGGATTTTAACCTCTTTCTGGGAAAATATTTACTTAATATATACATAGGGTAGCTATTAATAAAAAAGCAATACAAGACATATTGTGTATGTTGATGGGAGTGTTTCCTATATTTTATTTTCCTAATCAGTTTATAGTTATGTTTTATTATTTTAACTAATTATACAACAACACAACAAAGCCACATTACATAAGATTTAACCAAATCATTTGAATAACATTCTATTTCTTAAGTCTGGAAGAGTTTCAGAATTTAATGAAAAATATTTTATTTAAATTGTATCTCTTTAGAATATAACCTCATTATGACAACTAAGAGATGGAAAACTAATTTATTTTAGTCTGCTGTGGTCACACCATAAAAAAAGAAGTAACTTTACACCATCAGTGACTGAAAGGTGGTAGGGAAAGACACATATACATTAGCAGAGTTTTTGTGTGCCATTGAAGTTCAGCTGGTATAAATCCAAATTAGAAATTTAACTCTAGTTTAAGTATTATAATTTCAGGTATAAACTTATAACTTCAGGATATCAATTATAATTATGTGGTAACCACAAGGATAATAGCTATGTAATATTCACAAAGGAAATGAAAAGAAAATTTTTAAGTTTTTATACAGAATATCAACTACACACAAAAGAAGTAAGACATGTGGATATAAAGAACAGAAAAGCTATATATAGGGCATATAGAAAAAATAGCAAAATGATAGAAGTTAGTACTTTCTTAGCAGTAATTACTTTAAGTGCAGACAGATTAAACTCTCCAAACAAAAGGCAGAGCTTTACAGAACACACTAAAAGGAGATTCAATTGTATGCTGTCTACAAGAGGCTCATTTTAGATGCAAAATGTAAAATGGAAGTGAAAAGATCAAAAACAATACCCCATTTAAAGATATGACTATGTTAATATTAGACAAAATAAACATTAAGTCAAAAAATGATGAGATAAAAATGCACATTATATATTAATAAATGTTTTAATACAGCAAGGATACATAATAATTCTTAACATTTAAGCATCTAATGACAGAGCATTAAAATATATGAAGCAAACATTAACAAAATTGAAGGCATAAATAGTTTACAATAATGTAAATGAGGTACCACTCACACCCAATAGAATGGCTATTATTAAAACAATCACACAAATAGAAAATAACAAGTGTTGATGAAGATGACGCTAATTAGGCACACTCGTTCACTGCTGGTAGAAATATAAAATAGTACAACTGCTATGGAAAACAATATGGTGGTTTCTCAAAAAATTTTAAAATAATTGCTATTTGATCCAAGAATTCTTCATCTGGGTATACACACACATATACCCCAAAGATCTGAAAGCAAAATTTCAAAGAAATGTTTGTATTCCAGTGGTCATAGCAGGTCTATTTGCAATAACCAAAAGATGAAAACAACCCAAGTGTACATCAAAAGATGAACACATAAGCAAATTCTGATGTATACATAGTGGGTTGGCCGAAAAGTTCATTTAGTTTTTCCATACAATGGCTCTGGTAGTGCTTAGTTTTCTTTAACCTCATTAGAAACAATTTCGTTAGATTGTATTGTGACAGCTGTCATATCAGCATGCATTTTAAAAAACATCAAAATTGGTGAATTTTTGTATAATCATCTTAATATTGGAGGTGGAAGAAAATATGCAACATTTCTGGCTTAACATGCTGTATTATTTCAAAAAAGGTAAAAGTGCAACTGAAATGCAAAAAGTACAGTGTATGGAGAAGGTGCTGTGACTGATCAAATATGTCAAAAATAGTTTGTGAAGTTTCTTGGTACTATTGACATTTTGCCAAATAATTCTTTGCTGTCGGGCTGTTGAATGCACTGGAAGATAGTTGGCAGCACCCCTGGCCTCTACCAATAGAAGCCAATAGTGGGAGATAGCCGACATAGTCAAAATATCTAGTCAATAAAGTTATTGGTGAAAATTTTAAAAAATGAGTCTTTTATTCTACAGAAAAAACTAAACAGAATTTTTGGCCAACCCAGTGCAATGGAATATAACTCAGCCTTAAAAAGGGAAGAAAACTCTGACATATGACACAACGTGGATAAACCTTGACCACATTACACTAAATGAAGTAAGCCAAAAACAAAAGGACAACTATTGAATGATTCTACTTATATGAGGTACCTAGAATAGTCAAATCCATAGCACCAGAAAGTAGAACAGTGGCTCTCAGGGTTAGGGTGGCATGTGGGTGAATTAGAAGCTACTATTTAATGGGTACAGTGTTTCTGTTTTATTTATTTAGTTTGTTTTTTAACTTTTTCCATTACAGTTGACATTTAACATCATCAATATTAGTTTCAGGTGTAGAGCATAGTGTTTAGACATTTACATAATTTACAGACTGCTCTCCCCAATAAGTCTAGTACCCATCTGGTACCATATACAGTTATTACAATATAATGAACTGTATCCCCTATGCTGTACTCTACATCTCCATGACTATTCTGTAACTATTAATTTGTACTTCTTAATGCTTTTTTTTTCACCCAGCTCACTACCATCCTCTACCTCCAATCTTTCAACCTTCAGTCTGTTCTCTGTATCTATGAGTCTGTTTCTTTTTTCTTTCTTTCTTTTTTTTGAACATGAAAAAGAGTTCTGGAGATGGAAGGTGGTAATGGTTGCACAACAATGTAAATGTACTTAATGCACTGAATTGTATACTTAACCATGGTTGAAATGGTGGATTCTGTGTTCCATTATATATGTAATCACAATTGGAAAAGCAGAGCATGTTCTCTAGAGTCTGGGGGCAGCTCTGGCTCTCGCTCATGAACTCAGTGGCCATAAGCACATTATTTAAATTCTGCTCTTTCTTACTTGTCAAATGGAGGTAAAACATTCCTTTCCTTATAAGTTATGTGAATTAATAGAGACAGAACCTCACTCATTCTAAGTTCTCCAAAAAAAAAAAAACCCTAGAAATTATTATTAAACTTAATAAAATTGCTAACAAAAAATTTTAGTAGGGATTCTTTTATTTTGCATTCCTGTGAAGATTGTTTAAAGACAGGTATCTCACATACATATCTATTTTAATTTAGATAATATTCTTCCTAATGTGAGGTTTAACTGTCATCATTGAGTAGAATTGGATGCAGTGTCATTCCTTCATTCCTGGTATCTCATGGCTCCGTAATATTAGTTTTTTTTAACTTAGTCTTTATTGTGTTTTTTCCATTACCATTGCGTTCCTGTATACCCCCTCCCCTCAGTAGTCATCACACTGTTGTCCATGTCCATGAGTCTTTTTTCCTTCCTGCCCAATCCCTCCACCCCTAACCTCTTCCCCTCCATGAACTGTCATCTGCTCACTATCTAGAAGTCTGTCATTGTTTGTTTTTGTTAGTTCAATTTGTCCATTAGATTCCGCATATGAGTGAAATCATATGGTATTTACCTTTCTCTGATTGGTTTATTTCACTTAGCATAATGCTCTCCAGATACATCCATACTATTGCAAAGGATAAAATTTACTTCTTTTCTATTTAATGTAATTTTGTTTTCTTAGGATCAGTCATTATGAAAAACAAATACATTTCTCCATATTCTGAACATCTTCGAACTTCCATAAAACAGAATTTTCCAAACTATAGAGCCAATTCTTTTACAGTGGTGAAACAATAATTATTTTTAAATGATGCAATAAGAATATTACTATAAAGTTTGTGTTTTCATTACCATAATTGTTAGGTTTTAGGATATGTTTGTAAAAGAAAATTCAGTCTACCGGGCTATGATAAAAAATATACAAGTTAAGAGAATGGGTTTGCATATCACAGATCTGCTCTGAATCCAGTGTTTGTCATTTAATAATTATATGACCTATGAACTTCAATTTTGTCATGATTTAAATAGGGTAAATACTATAATATACAAAGGCTTTAAGATTTATAAGAAATTATAAATGTATGTAAAGCTCTGAAGCAGGCTGTATGATGATGATGGTGATGATGGTGATGATGACGATGATTTTTACAAATATCTGCTGATTATCTATGAAGGAGACTCGTGTTTCCCCAGCCTTAGCCACATGTCTGTGAGTGGCCAATGTATGTGAGTGGAATGTGTTTAATTTCTGGGCAGAAGCCCTAAGCACCAGAGTCTGGTATCTCCATGCATCAGAAGAAAGGACAATGTTTTAGAAGCTGCTCCATCAGCTTAGGTCCTCGGTGAAGACAATGTGTAGCAGAGCCAAAGCCAGTTCAGAATGTATGCTTGATGTGAGCAAAAAGGAAAACTTTGATAATTTTATAAAATAAATGAAATAGAATGAGGAAGTAAGTACTAGAAAGCATCAATCTGCCTTAATACTAAAGGTGAGTGTTGTTCTGTGAAGCTTCTGTTGTGTGTCTGTTTTCTACTAAGATGTGAGTGAAAATACATTTCTTACTGTGTATCAGTTAAATTTTTTTTTGAAAAAACAATATGGAGTTTTAGAAGTCAGGGGGAATTATTTCTACTTATTATGCAAAGTGTGATTCATTCATTTATCACAAGGTATAACACTGTGTATTTCAGGCAAAGCTCTATTTTTAATTCAATTAGTTAGGTCATTGCTTCAGTAATTAAATTTTACCTCTGTATATTACAAATGGGATTTCTATGGCTTCAAATGTAATATATTAGTATGCACTCGGCCCGTTGCTCTCAGTTATCACGTTCTGGGTTGTCATATTCTACAAAACAGAGTCACTACACACACATTTACTTCCTTCAGTGAAAGTGGTCCAGAGTGGCCTGGGTGGCCTTCTGCTCAGACAATGCAGAAGGGGTGTCTGTGTGGGAACTAGAAGGTTCTAGCTGACTCTGACATCCTTTACATCTCTTGGGTCCTAGGATTCTGTAAGTTTGTAGGCATTTAGTTTTCAGCAGCCAGCGTGAGAGGGTTCGTTCTCTCACTGACCTCCTGCTCACTGGTACTTCACATTATTGATACTCTAACTCTCAGTTTGGCTTCACATCATGATGGCACATTACTTATAGCTGCCATGTGCATCCATTTTCCACTTCTTAGTTATATAGGGCATCGCTAAATTGTAGGAAACTCAGGGGAGAGAATTTAAGGAAAGCACTCTGTCTGAAGCTGACACTGCAGAAAAATTGGGGAATGAGATTCAGGAAGGAGAGAGTGTTTGCCGATCTGAACCCAACGACCATCAAACCCACTGCCTGTGTACCGCTTGCTGTGCAGAACGTGGGGGGCCATCTCACCAATGGGAGGCACTTCACAGAGCTGAGATACAGGTCCACATATGTAATCTAAGTTGTATCTGTGACCCAGTTACTTCTCTACTGTGAAGGTCTGGCCACATGTACCTGGTAGTATAAGCAAGGCCCTGGGCTCTGCCTGGAGAAAAACAAAAGTGCCAATCCAGGTGGGAAGAATTCTATTATTTATATAAGCATTTTTATGGCATATCTAATACCATTGCAGTGCCTATCATGCAGGGAAAGGTGTAATTCAAGGCAGCAAACATATACTGAAGGGCCTATTATGTACCAGACCCTGTATAAACACAATGAATATGAAGGTGAAGGGCACTGTATCAGCCTCCATGGATGAGTTTATATTCCACTGAGGCGGCTGGGCCTGGAAATAGGTCCTTTTAGTATTATATAGCAATAACTAAGATGTAGGTGTACATAAAGTGCTAACAAAGAATATGTAAGTAGAATTTGAATATTCTCCAATAAAGTGAGGCTCACCATTCTCCAATTATATTTAAAATCAGTATTCCTTTACCCATTTTTCTTTTTGAAGGGGAAAAAATGTGATACTAAATAAAATACCTAAGAAGTTTAAGCAATCAGAGTTACTTAAATAGTTGTCTAATTTAGATAAGCAATCATCAACATACATGGTTCTATTGGATCTTATTTGTTGTAAAATATGATGTTTTATTTATGGATTGTTTGATATATTTTATTATATACACAACTGAAATTATTTTTCTTAAATGCAACACTTAGAGAGTAATACAAATAACTAGTAAGTAGTTCTCTGCAACTAAAAGATGTTGCAGAATTTAAAAAAAAATAAAAATTTTTTAAATCTGTGCCTATCTTAACCCAAAAGAACAGAATGTCCAAAGATTATGGAAAGAAAGGCCCCAGCTCCTCACATCCTCTCCTCTCTGGTTGCCTGTCTCCGCCACTCCTACCAATCTGAATAAATGTTTCTTTAACTCCCTACAGTCCGATTTTCTGGTATGTCTGGTTATTTTTTTGTTTTTAAATTTGTTGTGGTAAGGTACACCAAGACAGAGAAATATGGCCCAGATGAAAGGGCAGAGTAAAGCCTCAGAAAGAGAGCTAAGCAATGAGGAGATAGCCAACCTATCTGATGGAGAGTTCAAAGCCCTGGTAACCAAAATGCTCACACAACTGATTGAGCTTGGTCAGAAAATGAAAGAACAAATGAAGCCTACCCAAAGTGAAGCAAAGCAAAATATTCAGGGAACCAACAGTGACTGGGAGGAAACCAGGACTCAAATCAATGATGTGGAACACAAAAAGAAATAATCATCCAACCAGAACAGAATGAAGAAACAAGAATTCAAAAACAATGAAGGGAAGCTTGGGAACCTCTGGGTCAACTTTAAACATTCCACTATCTGAATCATAGGGGTGCCAGAAGGAGAAGAATAAGAGCAAAAAATCGAAAACTTATTTGAACAAATAATGAGGAAAAACTTCCCCAATCTGGTGAAGGAAATAGACTTCTGGGAAGTCCAGGAAGCTCAGAGAGTCCCAAAGAAGTTGGACCCAAAGAAGAAAACACAAAGGCACATCATCATTAAGTTACCCAAGATTAAAGACAAACAGACAATCTTAAAAGCAGCAAGAGGAAAGGAAACAGTTACCTATAGAGGAGTTCTTGTAAGACTATCAACTGATTTCTCAAAAGAAACCTTACAGGCAAGAAGGGGCTGGAAAGATGTATTCCAAGTCATGAAAGGCAGGGACCTACATCCAAGATTACTCTATCCAGCAAAGCTATCATTTAGAATGGAAGGACAGATAAAGTGCTTCCCAGCTAAGGTCAAGTTAAAGGAGTTCATCATCACCCAGCCCTCATTATATGAAATGTTAAAGGGACTTACCTAAGAAATTGAAGAATATAAAAAATATGAACAGTAAAATGACAGCAAACTCAGTTATTAACAACCACACCTAAAACAAAAACCAAAACAAACTAAGCAAACAGCTAGAACAGGGACAGAATCACAGAAATGGTGATCACATGGAGGGTTTTCAGTGGTGGGGGGGAATGAAGGGTGGTACAGGGAATAAGAAGCATAATTGGTAGTCATAAAATCAATGGGGAGAGGTCAAAGTGGTTCAGGAAACAGAGAATTCAAAGAACTTATATGTACAACTTGTGGACATGAACTAAGGGGGGGATGCTGGAGGGTTGGGGGAGGCAGGGT
>PVKM010020906.1:0-23016 GCA_004027735.1 Carollia perspicillata
GTTTCCACTATTCAATAAACCCACAATGCATCCCCAAATTACTTCTTTTGCGTTTTTCACTTTTTTTTTAGATTTGTTTTCTCCCTTTCATCATGGACAAATCATACATTCCTCATGGTCAACTTTTAAATTTTGTTTTTTTGTATTGACTACTTAATAAATTTCCTTATATCCCTCTTTATCAAACTGGCATAGTTTATCTATACTTCACTCTTACTAATTCCTTTTTTTAGTTTTGTTTTTATTTTATTTTTTTATTGTTGCTCAAGTACAATTGTCTACATTTTCACTCCACACAACACCCCACCCCACCCACCCCTGCCTCCCACCCTCAAACCCACCCCCTTTGGCTCTGTCCATGTGTCCTTCATACATGTTCCTTGATGCCCCCCAATATCTCCTTTTATCCTTCTCCCCCCTTCTCTCTGGTTACTGTTAATGTAATTATAACTAATGCATACATATGATTCATTTCCCACATTTGTGAACTGTCTGTTTTAATTTCTTCACAATAGTGTGCAAACAGGCAGTCAGATATAGTATTAATTATAGTATTAATTAAAGAGTAATTAAAGAGTGAGTGATAGTTTATTTTTATTTTTTCAAATATTTTATTTATTTATTTTTAGAGAGAGGGGAAGGGAAGGAGACGAGTGGGAGAGAAACATCAATGTGTGGTTGCTTCTCATGTGTCCCCCACTGGGGACCTGGCCTGCAACCCAGGCGTGTGCCCTGACTGGGAATCGAACCGGCAACCCTTTGCTTCACAGGCCCGTGCTCAATCCACTGAGCTACATCAGCCAGGGTGAGTGAGTGATAGTTTAATTAATGGAGTCAAGAATCACATCAGCCTGCTTACTTTCCCCTATATCTAGTCTGTGGTGTCTTCTTTTTACAGGCAAAACTTATGTTTTGTTTTATTGTGTGTGCGTGTGTCTTCTACAATACAGAATATCACCTGCCTTCTTGTAGATGCTGCATGAATTCCATGAATGTTTGTGTAATCACTGAAATACTGCAGTCTTTCAATGGCCTTATAAAGAAATACAGCTAGTTGAACACCCTACTATTGGTATGTTTGTATTAGCATGGGATGAATACTTCCCTGTACTGGTAAATCTGTTCCTGTTGCTATTACATAAAATTTCATTAGAATTTGGTTGCCATATGCATTGTTGATTTATAATGAAATTACAAACAACTAAAGTAGAGAGTGTTTGTGTGTGTGTGTGCAAGCAGATGTTAAGGGAGATAACCTGTCCTTTTTCAAAGCATTACTCTTTTCAAAGTAAAAATGGGATATCAATTTTATTTTAGGTACAATATTTTATTTCATCCTGTTGAGAATTTTGTAATTTTGATTTTTTCAAATTGTTTTAGTTTCAAATTTGTTTTAGTTTATGTCAAAAATTAGATTTGAAAAGCATACTTTCTACTTTACTCAAAAGAAATACAGTAGGGCTGGTTCTATGATAGTAGATAAAATAAGCCAAGCTGATTTAAACATATGAATATTATTTATATGTCATAACTCACTACATCCAGTTTGCTTAATCATGCAAGCAGCATGAAGAATTATCACTGTCTTGCCTTAGTCAGTATTAATAATAATAACCAAGCATCAGACAATTTTTGTAAAATTTCTAATTTGTACCTTTACATGTAATATGTCTGCAAATTGATCAACTTAATTAATTACTATGGAAAACAGATTAAGCATGTCATATACATGTTTTTTCTCCCTATATATTTTAATTATTATTATTTCAATATGAGAATGCTTTATCTTTGTTAAATTAACATCCACACTCACATAGGATTTCACAAGATGGCCAAGAAGAAAAAGATAATTTAAAAATCACATTATCAATCATTAATATATCTTTGAAAAAAACTATGCATATCTTAGAAAATTTGGTCAGATGAATATTATCTGAATGAAACAGAAAAACTGAACTTTGATTTCTTATCTTAACATAAATGGCCATACCTGGATGTTGTGATCAACTTAGCATCACTAATATACAAATCACTGTGATTTTTTTTTTCTGGAATGAAATACATGAACATTTATCAAAAGGGAACACAGAAATGTAGATGAAAAACTTTTTAAATGAAATACATTTCATAATACATCTCAGCCCTAATTCCCTTAGTTGATGCTTTTTAGATTATCATTGGTTATTACATGGAGATGAACGAGTGAAAAATAGTTATAAAAGATATCTGTGTCCTAAACAATCTTAACGTTTTATTCTTTTTGCAAGACAGTGAAATACTTTTAACATCTTTGGATAGTATTATCTAAACTGGTAAATTGGAAAAAATTTCAAATATCGCTTTCTTACTTTAGGTGCTTCATTCATGTGCTCACATGTGGCTTTTGTTTTTCATATGAAACTGAAAGAAGGACTGAGCAAAAGAAAGTTCACAATATCCATGAAAATGAATTATGTAAAGATTTTTAGCCCTGACTGGTGTAGCTCAGTGGATTGAGCGTCACTAGTTTGATTTTAAGTCAGGGCACATGCCTGGGTTGTGGGCCAGGTCCCCAAAATTGGGAACACATGAGAGGCAACCACACACTGATGTTTCTTTTCCTCTCTCCCATCCTTCCCCTCTCTCTAAAAATAAATAAATAAAATCTTAAAAATATATAAATAAATAAACTAATCCTCACCCAAGTATATGTTAAAATATAGACTTTTAGAGTCATTTTTAAGAAAGTATCAAACTTCATCTCCTCCATTGAAAGGGACAAACTTTCAATAGGTCCTCCATTGAAAGGGTCAAAGACATAATAATTGAGTTTGTCTTAAGGACTGATTTGTTTGCAAGTAATGAATATAAGCTATACTTTGAAAATACAGAGTTTTCTAAAGTTTCTAAGAGATGGCCTTGTGTTCCTTATGTGATTTAAATTTTGGAGGTAGGGAAGATGAAAGAAAAACTAACAACATATTCTAGGACCAACATTTGCACTGTTGAATATTAATGCCAAGAAACCTTGGCTTGTTTGAAAACTCGCTTCCAGTTTTTGGAATTAATTGTCTTAACATCAAACTTCAGACATACTGCTCTTGTACGGTCAACAAATTGATGTTTTACATTGTATCATCTTTTCATTTCTTGGCAAAAATAATATTCTGAGGCAATCATATAATGTGTGAATAGAGAATTGATCTTTTGCTATTGATAGCTTCCAGGGTCCAGTATATTTGATAATTAAAGCACTGACATAATTTAGCTTTTATTTTTATTTTCTGTCTCTATTCTATCATTCAAGGTTTTCTGTTTACATTTTTATTTACTATCTATGCTTATGATTTGATTTTTTTCACATTTTTTGGTGTTCAATTACAGTTGTCTCCATTTTCACCATCACCACTCCCCGCCCCACCGCTCAGCATCCTCACTTCTCACCCTTGATCCTGACCCCTTCGGGTTTGTCCATGTGTCTTTTATAGATGTTCCTGAAAACCCTTCCCTCTTTCCCCCCATTATCCTCTCCCACTTCCCCTCTGGTTATATGGTTTGATTTTTTGTACTTACAACATTCTGCAAATACAATTTTTTTAATTTTTAATATTTTACTTGGTTTTCTCATTCAGATACAGGCACATGAACTCTTATTTTTTTAAATTTCTGAATACAATGGATGATAAGTAGCAATGGATGATTAATGGTATTCACATAATATGAAAACATCATCAGAATTCTGAATCACTAATGCATCATTGCCTATGTTTACTAAGCAAACAATTGCAAAAGATTTGCAGCATAAATCTACTAAATAATGAAACATTCACACTAATGAGGGAAACATTTCAAATGTGAGATTTAAAAAGGGGTACAGAGAAAAAGAATTAAAAAATACAAGTTAGACTTATTTATATTATTGGAAAAAAATTTGTAGACTAGATGAAGTAAGAAACACTTAAACTTTTTGAGATAAATTTTTAAAAAAGAAATTGACATGTTAGCTTAAATAGGCTTCTCATAGTACTCACCTTTTCAATTATGATTTCTACTTTGACTCTATATTTATTTTGAAATTTGTTAAATATTGAAATGTATGTTTTTTTTCTAAATATGCTTTATCATTGAATTCAAAATTCATTGACATGTATTCAGAAAGTGTGTCCATTAGGTGAAGGTTATTTATACCTTTACTTCTATCTTTGAGTTTTGTACATTTATTTCATCTGCACAGTTTATCAGTTACCAAAAGGCTAGTTTTAAAATCTCACACAGTAATAGTTTTTAGGAAGAAATTCTTTGATAACCAATTAATGCTTACTTTATATTTTTGAGACTATATGTTGTAATGTATGGTAATTATTATAGCTTCTGAGGGTATTAAATATTTTATCTTTTACAGTAATGAATTTACTTCAATACAACTCATGTTTTAAGAGAAGTTTTCTTTTGGAATATTGAGGATGTCATTACTTTCATGTCTGTACTAGTTTGTTGTCATTCTCTTGTAGGTGATCTGTTGTTTTTGTTTTGGCTCTTTCTGTGATAGGTCATATACATTTCTTTTAGATACATTTAGGTGTAAAAGTCTTTAAAATCATTCTTACTGGGTATTAGAAATCTTGGACCTCAGGTTTGGTGACTTGAGAAATCATCAGGCACATCTCTGATATGCTCACTCCACCTTTCACATCTCTTGCCTGTCTTGTTTTTGCCTTTTTTTTTTTTTGCCTCTCTCTAGACTCCATCCTGGATGTGGAAGACAGTAATACCCAATGGTATCCAAAACCCTATAAATAACTGAATTTCTTATTTCCCTTTGCTTGTAGAGAGACAAGCAAAATCTTAATGAGGAAGGCAAAGTTTTGAGGTTTTGGAAAGTGTTGGGGGGAGTTACATTGGTTACAGAGACCGGAAGGAGCAGGCTTCCATCTGCTTAGAAGCACCCTCACTGGGTTGAGTCTCTTCGTGACCCTTAAAGTGCATGTCTGTCATTGATGGGTTAATTATTGGAAGCATACATACTGAAACAATTTAACATTGGTTGATCTGAGAGGTTTAAAATCAATTCTAGAATCTGTCTGATGCCGTGACTATAAATACTCTGAGGACTCTCTAATAATCGTGCATGGATAACTACTTCTGATATATCTCCTAAGGTTCGCCAACCTGTTTAACTGCGTCTAATTTGCTGAGTAATTAATACACTGAATTTGTAATTATTACAATTATATTTTTCATATTTGGAAATTATGTTTGATTCTTTTTTGCATTTGCTTTTTACCTGCTTATATTCTACGTTTTTATTTTATTCATCACAAATATATAATTGAATATATGCATATATTTTTATCCCATATATGAAATAACTTCACTATATTATTCTCTCACTAGTCTGTTTACTTCCTGATTTTTCACTTGAAGTTTTTTGTTTTCCTTGGAAATTTTTATCCGAGGTGGTAAGAAAGGTATAGGTGCTCAGTCACTTTATCCTGAAGGCTTATATAATTTTTGGAGTGTGGTGAGGGAATTACATATCAGTTTGGTGGGAGAAGTGGTACATACTCTTCCAGGGGAGGGCATGACCTCTTAAGCACAAGTATGGGTGGAGGTCTATTACCTCACATTTGTATCTTGCTCCAGACCACCTCTTGTTATGCATTGTACAAATAGATACGTGTCTGGAGGCAGTTAATCAAACTTATTTATGAGCTTTTGCTGCAAGCACTTTGGACCCCCTCCCACCACTCCTTTTAAACTTCTCCCTAACAGCAATACTTTGAAACATGTTTTGAAGTCAAGTTTTGTCAGTGGTTGGGGAGTGTTAATTTTTTAAAGTAGCCTGAAGATGACCCTGATTCAAATTTTCTATTCAATTTTAATCTGAGATTTATTTTTTAATTACATGAGAAACATTAACAATGAAAATGTGACAGCAAAATATTATAGTTATAAATTCTCAGACTTTCTCTGCTTTAACACTGTCCCAGATTTTAGATAAATAAATTCATTTCTCATTCTCCTGGGTACAGTATGGGTTTATTTTTTGGGCCTCCATGGTAGCTATGGAAACTTCTGAAGTCTCACCATTATGTGGGGGTCGTCTAACATTGCCCACTTCTAGTAAGTGCTTTATTTAGTGCTTTTCTTGGCTAATGTAGCTGCCCAGAGTTCTCTGAGCCTCAGATACTCTGTGCTTGGTTTTGACACTTTCTACCAGCCAGGAATCATGATTTCACTTATTTTTAATTCTTGACAAACTCATTACATTTCAAGAGGCTAGCAATGGATATAAATGTATCAAACCAATTTTTACATCTATGTTGATTTCTCTCTATATGGATATATCAATGTGGATATAGGTAAATACATGTGGACAAAAAAGGGGGTTCTACAGAAATTAACCTGACAGGGTGATCTGATCATATACATTTCTAACCAGGCAGGTCATGGTTTATAACTTCTTTAGTAAAAGGCTTACCTTTGTCCTCTTTCTGGCTCCTCCTTCTAAAGCATGAACAACTTCAAGAGAGCACCTAATGTTAACTAACCTGTAATCTGATTTCCTTGCTTTCTCCCACCTTCATGTCACCTTCCTTATGTTCCCACCTTACTTTCACAAACACAAAAGAAACTTTAGTGTTATTCTCCTTAGCCTTTTTCTCAGTGTATTGAGATCTTGTTTCCTCATTTTCAGCTGTTATATCATTCTTGTCTTTTGATAATTATACTAATACTATAACATCTAATATTTAGTGACTGCCTGATATGTTTTAGCTTGGTGCTAAGTATTTAAATGCATTATCTCATTCAATATTCAGAACAAATGTTTGAAGAAGATACTGTTATGATAGCTATTTTTATATGAAGAAACCAGAGTTTTAGGGGGGTGAATAACCTGAAAGATAGTTTTAGGAGTGGAAAAGTTGAATGAAATATATCATCCACTGAAGCTTTAATAACTAATCATAGTAAATTTTGATTTCTTAATGACTATATGTTATGTCGATAATTAGATCAATAAAGCATTTCCACACAGCTGACATCAGACTCAAGGACCATGTGTCCTGTTGAAGAATTCTGTATGTTTCAGGATCTGATTTAGAATGAATCTCTCTGTACCACAGTGGCTCTAAATGCAAATGAGCAAGCAAATAAGTGTACTTTCTTTTGTAGGAAAATTGGGGATTTATTTGTTAATTGGCTTTGAGATCCTAGGATTAAAGTTTTAAGTACTGTCTTTATTAAAGATAAAAACTAATTAAAGTTTTAATCTTAAATGATCTTTGGATTAAAGGATGTCTCCTAAATTTATGTAATGGTAAATTGAGATAAACAGCTTCTTTGTGGTTACACTCCCCTCTCCTTTCACTTCTCTTCTCTTCTGATTTTTATTTGAATTTCTGTCATAGGTCAGTGGCAGAACCCTTTTCTTATTCTTTTAGTGTTATATTACAGATAAAGTTTCTAATAGTTGGATAAATAAGGACTGTAGTTTATGCTTGATGGGAACAGCATGCCTATGTCATAAAGATTCCTCAATCAACACAGAAATTTCCAGTTGCGTGAGTAGTTAAATTTTAGAGGAGAAAGCATTTGTACACCCTTGTTAAAATAGTTTCTAAGCAAATTTTGGAAATTATTGTTGGTAAAGGGAAATTAAAACAATTTATATGGTTCCAGGTATTCTCTGGTCTCTCATTACACTGTTTTTTTATTCCATGTGAGTTTGAATGGTGATACTTATTTTGTACTGGCCTTGATCCACATGGAGAAATTAAAATGCACATAGTAGTCTTTTCCCTTTTGCAGAAAAAGCAACTGATCATGGGAAAGCATCCGTTCTCTAGATAGGAACTGTTTTCCTTAAGGTATTACACCGTCGCAGAAGTCTGAATAAATGACATCTTTCTCATGCATTTTTTAAGCTTCATCTCTTTGTTGATGAAATTCTCTGCATGTAATTATAACTATTTACACTCAAATGCTGATCATCTCAAATGAATGGTGTCTTTTATTATAGAAAGACATTTATAAGTAGATGTTAACTGTGTTCCTGACATGAAAGATTTCACAAGATAGAATGACTGTTCTGCTGCTCTTAACCACTGAAGTCATTTTTGTCCAAGTAATTAAAATAACCTATCTAACTAAGGTGGCTACCTAAAACTTTTATTTGGCTAATGAGTAAAAATTACATTATGTAAAATTACATTAATATGCAAAACCTAATGCATGCACTGTCATATAAATTTAGTAGTATTCTGTTTCTGTCACTCCTCATAGTGTGTGTTTTGCAGTGGCATTAAGTGGATATGCAAAAACATTTTAAATATTGCATGCCAAAGCAAGAGTGGTCAAAATTTAAAGCACTATTACAATGAAAATTATATCTGTAAAATTTTGTAATTGATTTAAAATGTAGTAGAAGTACAGATAGATATGTCCATAAAATATGGCTTCCTTAAGTCAGCTGCAATGAAGTATCATTAAATAGTTAAACATCACCTGGCCAGGTGTCTCAGTTGGTTGGAATATTGTCCCATACATCAAAAGGGTTGTGGATTTGATTCTTGGTAAGGTACATACCTAGGTTGAAGATTCAATTCCCAGTCAGGGCACACACATACAGCAGGTAATCAATTGGTGTTTCTCTCTCTTTTTGATGTTTCTATCTCTCACACTTGCTTTCTCCTTCCCTTTTCATTTGTCTCTCTCTAAAATCAATAAATATAACCTTGGGTGAGGATTAAAAAAAAAAAGAAGTGAGCCCTGGCTGGTGTGGCTGCAAACCAAAGGGTCTCTGGTTTGATTCCCAGTCAGGGCACATGCCTAGGTTGTGGGCCAGGTCCCTGTTGGGGGGCACATGAGAGGCAACTACACATTAATGCTTCTCTCCTTCCCTTCCCCTCTCTCTAAAATAAATAAATAAATCATATTTTTAAAAAAGAAATTAAATATATTGGTGCAATATAAAAGTGTATATAAACACTGCCTCATTGCATGTACTCTTGACTCTTCAAGTTTGATTGTTCAGCACATATAGATAAATGTATTTAGAAATTGCTGTAATACTCTCTTAGCTAAAAATGTTAATGAAATATAATAAATATACCATGATATGAATTAAATACATCTTGGAAAAAAGTGCTAATATTTTTTAGTACATAGCAAAATGAAAAGTAGATAGATAGATAAGATAATCTTAATAATTTCTCATCAAGAGATTGCTTATTTCAGTTATTCAGTAGTTAAGAAAATGGTCTCCAGTTCCATATTTGAGTCTTTACTTACAGTGATATTTCTCTGTTGATTCTGTTGATTCTTATGAGAGAATCACACTGCTCATATTCTTTGTCCACCTGAGTAGGAAGAGGCCGGTTTATTATCTCAAGTTTTAGAATTAGAGGAAGTCTTATAGCTGTAATGTTTCAAAATTCAGACTTTAGGTAAAACTTGATTACCTGTATATCAAAATCTACATCATCATCATTTTTTTTGAGACAAAATTTCAACATCAAACTGTGATTCTAGGAAGTTTGTCTGCCTTTAACACAGTTCTTCATATCCTTCTCTTTAGGGTGACATCTGCAGTATGGTATTAACAGAGATATTTTCATGACATAATTGTAACATTCAATATCTATGATAAGGAATATATTTCCTGATAGGCAGAGGTGACATATGTTTTTCATTATCCAATAATCTTTTAATATTGACTACAAGATAAGATTTTATAGTTTAACTTGTAGGTGGGGGTCAACTGAAAAACATAATGTAACATTTGCATCTTTTTTTATTTAATCTTTATTGTATATTTTCCTATTATCATTTAGTCCCTGTATACTCTCCTACCCCCAATAGTTACCTCATTTCTGTCCATGAGGCCATTTTCCTTTTTGTTCAATCCCTCTATCTCCTAATGTTCCCCTCACCTGTCATCCTATTCTCTATGTATGAGTCTGTCCCCATTTTCTTTGTTAGTTCCGTTTGTTCATTAGATTCCACATATGAGTTAAATCCTGTGATATTTGTCTTTCTCTGAATGGCTTATCACATTTAGCATAATGCTCGACAGGTCCATCCATATCGTTGCAAAGGGTAAAACTTTTTTCTTTTTTATGGCCTAGTAGTATTCCCTTGTATACATATCCCATAATTGTTTCATCCACTCATCTACTGATGGAAACTTGAGCTGCTTCAATATCTTGGGGGTTGTAAATAATGCTACAGTGAACTTGGGGTGCCTATGTTCTTTTGAATTAATGTATTCATTTCCTTTGGCTGTATTCCCAGAAGTGAGATAGCTGGGTTGAAAGGCAGATACATTTTTAATTTTTATGGTATCTCCATACTGCTTTCCATAATGGCTGCACCAATCTTCATTCTTACCGACAATGCAAAAAAATTCCCCCTTCTGCACATCCTTGCCAGCACTTCTTTGCTGATTTATTGACAATAGCCATTCTGACAGGTTTGAAATGATATCTCATTGTGGTTTTAATTTGCAATTCTCTGATGATTAGTGTCATTGAGCATCTATTCATATGTCAATTGGCCATCTGCATGTCCTCTTTTTATAATTGTCTATTCAGGTCCTTTGCCCATTATTTAATTGGGTTTTCTTTTGGTGTTGAGTTTTTTAAGTTATTTATAAATTTTGGATATTAACCCATTATCAGAAGTATCGGTGAATATAATAGAAGAAAGGAGAGCATAAAAAAGGTAGAATGAATAAATTCTCCTAGAGAATGGGAGAATATATTCATGAATAAAATCATCAGGAAAATATACGTTTATTTTCTTGATGATTGCCTTTGATGTACAAAACTTTTTAGTTTGACATAATCCTATTTGGTTATTTTTTCTTTTATTTCACTTGCCTGGAGAGATATATCTGATAAAATATTTCTATAGGCAATGTCTGAGATTTTGATGCCTATGTTTTCTTCTAGGATTTTTATGGTTTTGAGTCTAACACCTAACTCTTTGATACATTTTGAATTTATTCTTGTGTCTGGTATAATAACATCATCTAATTTCATTTTTCATTTTTCTGCACATGTCTGTCCAATTTTCCCACACCATTTATTGAATAAACTATCTTTAGCCCACTATATGTGCTTGCTTCCTCTGTCAAATATTAATAGACTATAAAGGTGTGGGTTTATTTCTGGGCTCTCTATTCTGTTCCATTTATCTGTGTATCTGTTTTTATGCCAGTGCCATACTGTTTTGATTACTATGGCCTATACTATATTATATTACTATACTAAACTATACTATACTATAATGCACTGTTATTCTATATGCTATATTACTATGGCCTATACTACACTATAGTATACTTTGATTTTAGGTAGTGTGATTTCTCCAACTTTGTTGTTTTTTCTCAGGATTGCTGTTACTGTGCAAGGCCTTTTGTGGTTCTATATAAATTTTTGAAATATTTGTTCTATTTCTGACAAATGCATCATTGGAATCTTGATATGAATTGTGCTGAATCTATAGACCACTTTGGGTAGTATGAACAAATAATGATGTCATTTCTTCCTATCCATGAACATGGTATGTGCTTCCACTTATTTGTGTCTTATTCAATTTCTTTCATCAATGTATTATAATTTTCTGAGTACAGCTCTTTTACATCCTTGGTTAGGTTTTTTCCTAGGCATTTTGTTCTTTCTGTAGCAATTGTGAATGGGGTTGTTTTCTTAATTTCCCTTCCTGTTAGTTCATTATTGACATATAAAAATGCAACTGACTTCTGGATATTAATTTAGTATCCTGCTACATCGCTGAATTCATTTATCAGTCTGATGGCTGTGTCTGGGGCTTCTAGTTCTATGTTGAATAAGAGATGTGAAAATGGATATCCCTGTCTTATTCTCAGTCTTAAGGGGAATACTTATAGTTTTTGCCTATTGAGTATGATACTGACAGAGGGTTTGTCATTTATGGCCTTTATTATGTTTAAATATATTCTATCTAATTCCACTATGCTAAGAGTTTTTATCATAAATGGGTGCTGGATTTTTCACATACTTTTTCTGCATCTATTGATATAATTATGTAGTTTTTAGCCTTCATTTCATTTATGTGTTGAATCACATTTATTGATTTGTGAATGATATACAACTTTGCATTCCCAGAATGAATCCCACTTCATCGTGGTGTATGATCTTTGTAATGCATTGCAGTATTCAGTTTGCTATTTTGTTGGCCTATAATTTTATTTCTTTGTAGTGTCTTTATGTGATATTGGAATTAGGATAATGCTGGCCTTGTAAAATAAATTTGGGAGCCTTCCTTCCTCTTGAATTTTATGAAATAGTGCAAGAAGGAGAAGTGTTAGTTCTTAGAATGTTTGGTAAAATACACTTGTGAAGCCATTTGGTCCAGGGCTTTTGTTTGTTGGGATGTTTTTTTTTCTGCTTCAGTTTCTCTAGGTATAATCTGTCTGTTCAGATTTTCTGATTCTTTCTGATTTAGTTTTGGTAGGTTGTATGTTTCTAAGAATTTAGCCGTTTTGTCCAGTTTCTCCAGCTTATTGGCATACAGTTGTTCATACTATTTTCTTACAATCCTTTGCATTTCATTGGTGTCAGTTGTTATTTCTCCTCTTTCATTTCTGATTTTATTTGTTTGGGTCCTTTCTTTCTCTCTCTTTATGAGTCTAATTAAAAGTTTGTTAATCTTGTTTATCTTTTCAAAGAACCAGCTCTTGGATTCATTGATCTTTTGTATTTTTTTTTTAGATTGTATTTAATTTATTTCTGTTCTGAGCTTTATTATTGCCTTCCTTCTACTCATTTTGGGCTTTGTGTGTTGTATGTTTTCAAGTTCCTTTAAATGTGAAGTTAGATTATTTATTTGAGCTTTTTCTTTTTTTCTTTCTTTTTTAAAATAGGCCTGTAACACTATAATTTCTCTCTTGGGATTGTTTTTTGAGTGTCCCACAGATTTTGGATTGTTGTGTCCTCATTTTCAGTTTTTCATTTTCATGTTTCAAGATATCTTTTTATTTCTTCTTTGATCTCATTGTTGCCCCATTCATTGTTTAATAAAATGTTATTTAGCATCTGTATCTTTGTATGTTTTTCAGTCTTCTTCTTGTGATTGATTTCTAGTTTCATAGCATTGTGGTCACAGAAGATGCCTGATATTATTTCAGTCTTCTTAAATTTATTGAGACTTGTCATGTGTCCCAACATGTTGTCTATCCTAGAAAACATTCCTTGTGCACTTGAAAAATATGTATATTCTACTGCTTTGGGGTGAAATGCTCTGAAGATATCAGTTAAATCTATTTGCACTAGTGTGTCATTTAAGGCCACTGTCTACTTGTTGACTTTGTGTCTTGCAGATTTATCCATTTAAGTCAATAGGACGTTAAAATCCCTGACTATGACTGTACTGCTGTCAATCTCTCTCTTTATGTCCATCAAGATTTGCTTCACACGTTTAGATACTCCTATGTTGAGTGCATAAATATGAACTAGGATTATATCCCCTTGCTGGATCGTTCCCTTTATCATTATGTAGTATCCTTCTTTGTCTTTTACTATACAGCTTTGGTTTCAAAGTCTATTTTGTCAGATATAAGTACGGCTACCCCAGATTTTTTTCTTTTCCATTTGCATGGAATATCTTTTCCCATCCCTTTATTGTTAGTCAGTGTGTATCTTTTGATCTGAGATGGGTCTCTTGGAGGAAGCATATATATGGGTCTTGTTTTCTTATCCATTCAGCTACCCTATATCTTTTGGTTGGAGCAAAGTTAAAAAAGTTAAGTTAAAAGATTAACTTAAAAATTAGGACAAGTTCCAGGGACTGAAGCTCAAAGCTAATTTGACTTGATATTTCAATGGGAGAGAAAAATCCATAAAAGAAGATTCTGTGGTTGGAAGGGACTGTTCAGAAGCTAATTATTCCAACATGTCAGTTCCTAATGACAACTGAATATATAGTACAACTTTGTGAGTGGCTAAATAAAAATGGAGATAAAGTTCAGTTGAATTTAAATTGTCATAAAACACTGAGATGAAGGCAATGTAATGATCCTCAAAGAAATGTAGACACTAGTAACTTAAAGAGATGTGGTTAAAATTCTGTGTGTTAAATGTTGAGTAATGAGAAGGAAACCCTCGGTACTAAGTTCTTAGAAAGAATGGGGTAGAAGAAGTGAGAAATGATAGCTCTGTGCAATCTAATTTTGATTTCTCATCTGAATGCCCAGTTTTGTTGATCTGAGGTCACATTTTAATCACCTCTTAAGTGGTACTTAATCAAATGTAAAAATATTAAAAATCCTACACACTAATTATTTATCCTTTTACAAAAAGCAAATTGAAGCCTGCTTCTGATCTCTCACTGAATACTTTTTTAAAGAAATCACTATAATTGTGACTCTTTTCTGGAAAATTACTGAATAGATACTAATAGTCAGGTTCCCGTCTAAAAAGTTACAAAAGTCTATAATTCTTGAAATTAAGGAGAGAACAGAGTATGTACTATTTGTATATATGTGTGTGTGCTTAGAAGAATAAACAACAGGGTTGAATTTAAGTAGATTAGAGTGAGAAAATACCAGTTTAGTAACATTCTATGTATCAACACATAATTTATAACTTATTTTTGAAGAAAATTATATTTATAAATTCCAAAATAAAAATAACAGTATTAATGCTAAAAACGTGTGTGATTATAAGTGAACAACCCTCTATTTTATGGCCAAAAAATAAAAAAGAGCAAAATTTGCATAATGAAAATAAAATATATTTTAAAAAGCCAAGCATAGATTTTTTGCAGTGTTTCTATAGACAATATATTGTGGCCTAACAATTCAGGAAACGGAAGCTTGATGAAAGACTGACTTTTACTTCTTACTGATATTCTAGGCCCCTTGCTTAGCAGAGAATTTATTTTTCCATAGTCTTTGAACACCCTGGATGTCATTCAGCATGTTTTTAAAATTGGATGGGGAGCCCTGCCCTAGTGGCTTAGTTGGTGGGAGTTTTGTCATATACACCGAAAGACTGCAGGTTTGATCCCTGCTCAGGGCTCATACCTAGGTTGTGGCTTTGATCCTCAGTCAAGGCCCTTATGGGAAGCAACTGATTGATGTTACTCTCTCTCCTCCCTACACTTCCCTACCTCTAAAATCAATAAATATATCCTTGGGTGAGGATTAAAATAAATAAATACAAAATAAAAATAAATTGCTTTCAAGTATTAAAAAATAAAATTAGATGGAAAAATACATTTACATTTTTACTGTTCTTGTACTAAAATCTAGCATTCCATCAGTTACATATGTGTGCAATGCTATAGTGTACCTGGAATGTAATATGGCGGTACCTGGAATTTTGCCAATGACATAATTTACAGATTTTTTTCTGAGTATATTGTAGTTGTTGAGGATACTTTAAAATAAATTTAAGCTTCACATTACTTAAAAATGGTTATAATGGGGGGAAGAGGGAAGGGTTTTCAGGAACATATATAAGGGACACATGGACAAAACCCAAGGGGTAGGATCAAGGGTGGGGAGTAGAGATGCCTGAGGTGGGGGGGAGTGGTGGAGGAAATGGAAACAATTGTACTTGAACAACAATAATAAAATATTTTTAAAAAACATTTATAAGTACTGTCTTACATTATTTTATTAAATAAGTAGCATGGTTTATGAATAAGTTAATGATAAATTAAAGTTTTAAATTGGGTTACTGGAGGCAGATATTAAAAGAGATTTAAAAATGCAAAAAACAATATCAGGAGGAATGCCTGTGAAGGGTGAAGAGCAAGGGGAGCAAGGCGAGGCAGTGTCACACTGTAGTGCTGATCTAAAACCTGTGAGCGGAGTCAGGGGAGAAAGGATGAATGTTATTTGGAGCCTCAGACTGCAATGCTCCTCTAACAGAGACTTGACCAGACAGACCATGAGAAGCCACAGTGTGAGAATTGTCAGATGAACCTCATGTCAGTTGGGATTGTCATGCTATATAACTGCTGAGTTTAGTCATTCTCCAGGTAGAGAATGGTCTCAGTGTGAAAGCTATGTAGATCCTGAGAGCTGAAACAACTGGAAACTGTGAGTCAATTGTGCTTCTCACAAAAGATTCTTTCCTGAATGGAGACATATTTGAATAGTACACTATAATGTCTTCCACAGTAAATATATTGTTGTTATATTTTCCCTAGAGTTTGATAACTGTATTTATATATTTTCCTCTGTAATTCATTTATATTATTTTTATGCATTTAAAAATATCATTCTCATATTTTCATAAGTTTTTCCAGACAACTGCCAAAGACTCCACGGTTAAAAAAGATGTCATGAACCCTTGACCTAGAAAACACGTACATGGGTAGGATATCAAGCTAAATTTCATGTCAGAATATCAAGTTTCCCTAAACATTCACTTGATATGAATATGAAAAATAACTCCTTAGGTTGAATTGAATAATCTGCCTGGATTGTTTGGCTTGAAGAACTTCCATGAAATTCTCTGTTGTTGTCTGCTTGTATTTGTGGCCTGGATGTCTTACAAGAATGCTTTCTGTGAAATTTCAGGAACACCTGTATTAGGCATCAAAGAAAATTATTTCAAATATGGGCATTAAAAACACTGTTTTCACTCATTTAAATTTTCTCTCAGATTCATTCATCTAGCAGAAAGAAAAGGGGCAAAATGTATTTAAAACCTTTGGAAGAAAAATCTATTTGAGTTTGTAGCTAAATAGCATTATTGATTGGATAAAGGAAATATAAACTTTTTGTATGTTTTCTGAAGTCTCAATTAATTTAACATTCGACTCAATAAGTACTTTCCTGAGAACATTCATATTTTAGATTCTAAACAGAGGAAAACTATTAAATCTGAGACTATACATTGTCTTCCCATGGCTTGTGAAAAATAAAAATCTTGACAGAGTCAGACATGATTTCTTCTTATCTGAAATTCCTTATCTTTTTCCCTCCTATATTTTTCAATTCTAATCCCAATGTCCTTATGTTTATATTCCAGATAATTAATTCACATCAGGGTATGCTTTTCTAGAGCCCCAACTCTTTTGCTTACCTCTATAAATTATCTAGTAACATAGAGTATGACTTATCACATACAATAGGTCACTTCGTACAAATTCAAATATTTTTGGTTGTTAGTTTTTTGTGTTATCTTGACTAGGCCACAGAGTACTCAGATATTTGGTTAAATGTTTGTGTGTGTGTGTGTGTGTGTGTGCATGTATGAGCATGTTTCTTGATGAGATTAACATTTGCAATGCTGGACTGAGTAAAGCAGATTGCTCTTTCAAATGTGGGTTCATTTCATCCAATCTAAACAGAGCAAAAATGTAGAGGAAGGGAGTGTTTGTTTTCTGCCTCTCTTCGAGCTGGGACATCAGTCTTCTTCTGCCATTGGACTTGGCCATGGTGTGGAGCTTACACCATTAGCTCTCCTGCTTCTCTGACTAGAGCCATACCACTGGCTCTTCTGGGTCATCTTCTGCTTGCTGAGTGCAGATAGTGGGTCTTCTCAGCCTTCATAATTATGTCATATTCTAATAAATTTCCTCTTTTTTCATATTTAAATGGTTTTAGGTGAATATATATATATATATATATGGATATGGTTTAGGTGAATATATATATATATATATATACACACACACACCCTATTTTCATATATAAATGGTTTTAGGTAAATATATGTATATATATGGGTGTGCATATATTCTATATATATCCCATATATATGTATATTATATATAATATATAATATATTATGTATAATATATAATATATATAATATATATTATATATATATTTCCTTTTAAGAGAGAAAGAGAGGTATTTGAAAGATTGGTTCAGTTTGTCTGGTGACTCCTGACTAATACACTTTCTTTCATTTCTTTCTTTAATAACATTTGGTGAAAAGTTCTTCATTTGGACTCAGTAAACAGTTTATTACATGATAGATTTGATGAAAGTCTAGACAGGGCATAATGTAAAGAAAGAAGTCACATTTCTCATCAACTATAATTCACACATTTTGACCTAAAGAGTTAAAAGGAGTAAAAGAACTCAAAACTTGATCTTTGTTTAAAACAGATCAGCGTTTCCTGATTTACTGACCCAATTTTCCATAGATTCCAGCAACCTCTATTTTGTCAGTGTGGAAGAAAAAAGGCTTGAGTGCTGAGAAGTTTTGTGCTCAGGAAGTGATGGATGGAATACTCAAAGGCTAGGCCTGACATGGGTGAAATAGATTTCTCTACAGACTGTGATATTTGGGATTTGGGTTTTCTTAGGGAGAAGTTTGGTGAGTAGAAATTCTCATTTTCAACATCTATTTCTCAGCTGGTTTTTCAGGGAGAATGTACAAAGTCATTTCATGGTAGCAGGGAAGCAATCATTTGACATACTATAAGGTTAACAATGGACTTGTAGAAAACACAGAGAGGAACAAAACCTCAAAATTCTGCTTGCATGATGATCTTTGAGATGTTTCTTTTCTTATGACATTCACAATATGTAAGAAGAAAATATACTGAAAAGATAAAATTGTGCAAATAATGGTTGGGAATGCCTGGGCAGCTGATATTCATTAGAATAAATACCTAGACACTTGACTTTGGGCACATGGCTCTGGAAGTCAGGATCATTGTTGGTCTACTTCATCGTAAGTTTGAGGAGGAGTGGATGATTAACCATTTTGGTTTGGAATAGTATCAATGTAGGCATTTCTGAGAGATTTTTGGTAAAGAAGAATATTACATATATATACCTTACCATATATATATATATATATATATATATATATATATATATATATATATATATATATACATACATACACACACACTATCCTTTCAATATCTACTGTTTTTTAAATTTGTTCATCACTGTTCTAGTCTCTGAAAATATAGAGAAACCAGTATCATCCCACTGTAGAACTTATATAGTTTAGGGAAAGATAGAGTAAAAGTAAACAGTCATATAAAGAAGAAAATAGTAGAAGGATATAGATAATGACTATGAAGGAAATGCGTGCATGGGTAATAAAATAGATGATAAATTATTTTTATCATCTGTATAATTTATCTGATGGTAAATTATTAGAAGGTTGGAAACTTCTAGTTTGAGCGGTCATGAGGGGCTTAAGAAGTACAATTTTAGAAGAAATATGAAGAAAAAAAAGGTTGCCAACCATTAAAAATTGGGCCAAATCATTCTAGATACTGAAATAGCATGATAATCCTCAAGTAGGGGAAAATTGTCACCTGTTTTAAGAAACAGAAAACAGGAAAGCATTGCTAGAGCACACCTAGTGAGGGGAAAAATAGTAAGTGGATATGTTGAAGAGATCTGAAGACAGGAGAACATTCAGGGCATTATATGAGACTGTATATATATATATTATATAATAATATATATGTTATTTAGAAAATATATATTATATTTAGAGACTATTATATATTATATATATGAGACTGTATATATATAATATATATTATTTAGAAATATATATTATATTAAGAAAATAATAAGAAAATAATATATATTTTCTAAAAGCAATGGGAAGCCTCTGAAGGATTTTAGATAATGGAAAATCTACAGCAACTTATTTTTAAAAGATTACTCTAATTCTGCATAGGATCAAAGAGATTAGCACCCATTATGATATTTAAGAATGACAAGCTCAATATAGATTTTCGAATGAATATTTTTAATAAATAAATGAGTGATATGGGAGTGGATTGAGATAGAATATTGATCTTCTCTAGAAATAATGTCCTAGCTACATTTGATAATATTATTTTGTTAACACACCTCAAGCACATTCTATATATCTTACATTGAGAAATCTACAGTAACTTGAAGATAGACACAAGGAAAGAAGAGAAACAGCTGACCAGGAAATAACCCCAATAAATTTTGTTGTTCTGCTTCATTGCTGTTGTAAACCATTTGAAAAGCAGACAAATAAGGACATCCCTTCACTTTTAAAGCAAGAAGAGGAGCAGCCCCCATGTTTCTGCCAAACCTGATGTTGATTTTCACCTCACATCATAATCTGGTAGTGGTGGATACACGAAAACCTTGTGCACGCAGAGACATCAAGAATAAGTTAGGACAAACACAGGAAAGCAGTAGGATTTGGAAACTAAGAGCATTATAAAAGTATAAGCTAAGAAAAGCAGAACTAATTCTCTTTGTAGAAACTTAGGGTTTTCATTATTTTTCCTGTAAAAGGTATTTGACAAATTCATAAGAGAATTATACTCCTTACATCTTATTCAACGTCAACTGTATAACAAAAAGTATTTTACTCATATTATAATTCAAATTTATCAATATCAATGGTTTATTCTTATAAATTTCCAAATTAAAGCATCCCAACCAATCATTCTTTCATGGCTCTATTTGGCCATTAAACAAATGTATAGAATGCTAATACATGCCAAATATTGTTAGAGCGTTGGGTAGATTAGTGAATACTTGTTGATCTGTCTCTGCAATCAACTTTATAGTCTAAATATTTATATACTGTATGGCACCATTTTAATATGATGTGATCCATATTGTTTTAGAATAGATTTGGAGAATTATGCTTTTGTAGGAAAGTATTTTATTCCAAACATGTGGAATCAGATTCTTCCCAGTAGAAGTGACATCTAGCTATACCCTAACAGTTGAGCATATAGCCAAGTGGAAATAAATTAGTGAGCACTTCGACTATAAATAACTTATAGAAAACTAAACTGAAATCAAATAACTTGACAAAACTAGAAAACCAGTGCCTCATAAAAATGGATAGTTATGTCTGTATAGAAAATAGTGCGTAACCTGTGGTGTGTAATGGTATTAGAGTGAGCTGTGAGAGGTAAAGGAGGATGCAAGTAAAGAGAAATAGGCTTGGATAATAAGAAAAGTCCTGATACCCGGGGCATATAAACCCTGTTAATGTGCTTGTACTTCGTTTATGTGCTTTGTAAAGCCACAGGAAGGTTTAATCAGAAGTGGCACATAAATATAACTTCATAAGGTTACTCTTGCTGGAATGGGGTATATTTATCATAAAATGATAAAATGAAGACAAGTAATATAGATGTTTGGCTTCAGTGATTTTTTTTTGACTACTCCAGTTAATCATATCCTACCAAGATAGGCTACATCCAAATAAAGTGCAGCAGCACCTCATAAAAAATATTAGTTGAACAAAGCATATTTCTGGTAAGGCTCCCTTTTAGGTATACACAATACAAAATCTTTGTATCAATTTTAAATCATTAAAGGCTGGATGATAAACATACTAAAAATGAAATGAAGGACAATTTTAATACTCAGAAATAAGTTTTTCATGCTGAATTTGTAAGTTTACTGTATACAATTGTTGGTCACAGATATTCCTTTTTCAAAATGTAGATAGGGTTAGAATTCTTGACAACAAATGAGCTTATTCTTCTATACCATTCAGAAATGCATTCACATTACAACATCATTTACCAAGAAGGAACAAAAAAAATCATAATTACACATCGGGTTAAAAAAATCACATATACCGTAATCACTCTTAGGAGCCAAGAAATGACTAATGAATATTTAGAATGGTGTTTGTAAATGTTAAAAAAAATTATGAAGAAAGCTTAAGACCTCAAAATTGTGTAGAATGCGTACAGGCACATGCCCTTGTCTTTACTATTCAAACGACAGGCCCTGTGATTCTCCTGCACTTGTGAGATAGATGGACGGAGAAGCGCCGCTGGCTCTCCCTCGTGATGTCACCTTTATCTGGGCCCTGAATCTACTGTTGTAGAAAACATTGCACTATGCTTTTCCTTTAGAGCTCTTATCATTTTGGTTTCAAAGCACCATCCCATAAATAGCAATCCATTTTGAAAGCAACTTTTCATTATATGTGATGGAACTTTACAGGAATTGTATGTTTACCTAGTATTTCCATTTTCAGGAGTATTTTCTAAAAGGAAATAACAAAGTTTTATCAGAGTGTGCAGTAATATTTGCTGCACAGTTACTGATAAAATACAAGGGGAAATTAAATATTCCAAAGTAAATAAGTATTAAGTATATTAACATACATTCATATGATGGACTACAAGAAAGTTTTGAACAGTGAAGTTTTAAAATAATTTAATAAAATAAAATATTATAGTATGAATTGAACAAGCAAAACAAAAATTGTATGATTTTAATGTTAATTGATAAATGTACATGCTCATTTTAAAATCCGATAAAGTTTAAGCTCACATTTGTGTATAAGAATAAAACACACAGTCACTGAATTTGAATCCTATTTTACTACACATCCTAATTATTTTTGAGCTCTGCAGATTAAGCCAAAACTGTTCACAGCCTTCTTTGATCATTATCCACACCAGAATGACTCTGGGTGGTGAACACGCAATGCAATATACAGAAGATTTATTACAGGATTCTATACTTGAAACCTACTTGGTGTTATTAACAATGTCATGCCATTTAATAATTTGTTCTAAAGATCTAATACTTAGAAAGTTATTGTAGGTTTTTCATGCTTTACTCATGTATTGCTATTATTTTGAAAAAGCATAAAGACACCTTCATCACACTTCCCACGCCTACATAGGTCAACATTTATTAAAACTTTACATCACCCAATTCTATATTCTTTTCTGCTCCTTGCATGCCTCTCCTCTCCCTTATGAATAGCTGTCTCTTCTTCAGTTGTTTCAAACAAGCCATCTTTTTTATGTCTATTATTACTTATACTCTCCCAGTATATTCAGTATTTAACTTTTTTTTCTACTGAAGTATAATTAGCTGATAGCATTACATTAAATGCAGGGGCACATCATTATTTAATACTTGCATATACTGTGAAATGATCACAATGAGTCTAGTTAATGTCCATCACTGTATGTACTTACAATATTTTTCTTGTGATGAGAAACTTTAAGATTTACTCAGCAATTTTGAATATTCAATACAGTATTATTAACTTTAGCCACTGGCTACACATATTATTC
>PVKM010020907.1:0-23007 GCA_004027735.1 Carollia perspicillata
GGTGGGCCTTCCATTGCTCTACACTCTCCCTCCTTCTTGAGGAAAAGCGAGAACCCTCAGTGAGCCCATGGGTATTTCACTCTGCTCCTCGCACATCTGTACTTCCTTTTAGTTGCCTATGTGACCAAACGTCCTACAAAGCAAACCCAAAACCACCGTAAGCAAATGTTTTTAGATAGAATAAGTACCTACTACCTACTTTGAAAACAGCCTTTTGAAAGCTTTTCTGCCCCAAAGATTTGACAATTAACCTTTAAAACATTTTAATTTAACAAATTTCTAGGGGAAATTGGCAGAAAATTTCCATTATATGCTCAGGGACATTCAACTGTGATGCCAATGACATAGTTACGTGTTAAATTTGCTTCCATAGATGATTAAGAAACACACATCTCATGTCATGGAGGTAAGAAAAATCTAAGGTTTCCACTCCTTTCATTAGCTAAAGAACTAATTATGAGAGTGTTTCTACTATAAATAACTTTGTCTCTGGGATAACGTTCTACCCAAAAGAGCATAACATTTCTCTTGACACATGCAGGGTTCCCCTGCCCATTAAAATCTAGCCATTTCATAAGAGGCCTGACTTATCTTTCCAGTGATGTACAAGAATCTGTGATGTACCCCTTTCATTTGGTGAATGGAGAAATGTGGATATTTAATCAAAAGCTGGACACTAATAGGCATAGACCAAGGGTATAAGAATTTTGAATCATACTCTGATTCTCAACCCAGGACTCTGAAAAATTTTACCCAACAATGCCTTGCTAAAAATAGGAAACAGTCTCCCCAGGGTCAGGAAGCAGAAGAAAGGATGGGGCACTGTGGCACAAGACTTCTCTCCCAGTTCTGTTTGAAACTGTAGGTGTGTCTCAGAAGAGAGGGGATTCGCTTAGGCAGTGTCCATGTCTACAGGACCCTGCCTAAGGTGTATGAACACAAACCTTGAAGGGAGGCTCCTGAAAATATTTCTATGGTTAAAGTTGGGAGTGTTGCCTGTTCCATCACACTGTTTAAGATACACAAAACATGTCAGCCTATTAAGGCTCTAAAAACATCCCTTCATACTTACCTTTGTTTCATGTAGTTTTTCCAAAACTTGTTTGACCACAGAAGCCGTAAGAAAAAAGTACTGTTAATATTCTACCACTCAGTCTGAACTTCTGTATTTTCCATTTTTTGATCAAAGATGTTTTTTAAAGCACAAATCATGTCACCTACCCTTGCTGTAAATTCTCCAATGTCTTCACAGCAACTCAACGTGAAAAATTCTGACCAAGCTCTTTATCTTCTGGCCTGTCACTTCTATCAGTATCTACTTCATATGCACCTCCTTGGGCCACATTGACCATCTTTCTGTTTCCAGAATATTCTAAGAGCTCTTTCACCTTAGTTTTATTCCCACTGCTATTCTTTTGCCTGGCTCACTCTTCCCCAGGTAGCTCTATGCCTTTCTCCCTCACCCTGTTCTGATCTCTGCTCAGATGTCACTTTCTCAGAAAACTTTTACCTTCCTTTAAAAAACATTGTATATAAAACAATAGGCTTCTAATCTACTCTTTAGCCCCATACACTATCTTATTTTTCTTCATAGCGCTATTCACTAGTGATATTATAGAATTACTTGTTTGTTAGATTACTTCTCATCTCCCATACTAGAATGTAAACTCTGTGAGCGGAGATCTTTTCTGTTTTCTTTGCCTCTCTATCTCCAATAATTATCGCATAAGAGGTGCTCAATAAAGATGCATTCAATGAAGGACATCCCAAAGGACCAGCATATCATGGAATACATTCAGGAATTATTGATATTTATAATGCCAAAACAGCTGAGAGATTTGATTAATTCAAACAGTCAACAAAATTAAAATAAACAGGAAAAGGAAAATTCATAAAACCGGTTATTTGGTCGACAAAACCAATCCAGAAAAAAATGTTTCAGCTAAACTTTTTTTCGGTACCATTCCACAAAACAGCTTTAATCACTTTTGGCTGAAATTATGAGGTTCTTCACCTGGCCACATGGTCCATTGGTTGGAGCATCGTTCCGGGCACTGAAATGTTGCTGGTCGCATTCCTGGTCAGGACATATGCCTAGGCTGAGGGTTTGATCCTTGGTCAGGGCATGTATGGGAGGCAAACAAGGAATGTTTCTTTCTCACATAGATGTCTCTCTCTCTCTCTCTCTCTCTTTCACACACAGACACACATACACACACACATCAATTGAAACATGTCCTCAGGTGAGGATTAAAAACAAGAAAATATGAGGTTCTAATTCCTTAGCAGAGTTGTTTTCCTACTATATTTAGAACTGAGAATTTTTCTGCTCACAAACTGAACTAAAGTTTTGTGAATTACTACCTGGCTTCATCTCCAGAGGAGAATATTCAAAGATTCCATGACCTTCAGTGAGGAAAAATTCAAACTTTTCTGGCAATGAAAATCTAGTATGAAGGTAAAACATTGAATTTTGTTACTTTGTATTTCAGAGGTCTTGCCATCAAGAAATCAATGGTCCAATTTCACATTATTTGAATTGTGATTCTAATTATTTTATTGTCAGCTCAGAGTTCAACTATTATAACCCTTGAAAAATCAGAGAAAAATAATTAAATGCAGATTTTTTCCTTGAATGTGTCACAAATTGAGAATGGAACATTATTCACAATGATCATTAACATCATAAGAAATTATTGCCTTAAACTCAAAGGAGTCACTCACTACCACTGAAGAACTACCTACTTAAAAGACAAAATAAAGAAACCAGCTCTGAAAGTTACTACTAAATTTCTCTTCCAGAGAGCTCTAATTTCTAGGTGTCACTAAAAAAGAATAATGATTATCATACTTTCTTTCTCGTCTGGCAATAGTTTAGAAGTTGCTTTTCCGAAGACAAGCTTAGGAAAATTTCATGAAGGAGGCTCATTTTTCATAATTATGTAAGCCATATGTAGTGAGCAAAAAAAGAGGAAAAGCTTTGATGTGTGAGAGAATGTCATCATCAGCAGGTGTCTAGGTGTAGATGAGTGACTTGGATGAATTTGAATCCCAATCAGTCTAAGGGCAGCAGAATAAAAGAGGTTAAAGGAAACAGAATAAAGGATGCTAATTTGGAAGATTCAGCTGAAGCACAGAGAAAGGCTATAAAATCACAACTGTTTACAATGGGCTAAGCAATTTTCCAAGAGCTTTTCAGAAACCCCTTTCTATATATGAGGAAACTGAGGCACAGACAGGCCAAGTAACTCATCCAGTGTCTCACAGCTATTGTCATGGGTCTCAGATACCAACTGAAACCCAGGCATTCTGGTTTGAGGTACAAGCCAAAAATACTGCAAAAAAAGACCAAAGGTGCTCAAGGGATTGACCCTATGCAGAAATTCTTAGGAAATAGCCAGCCAACAGAAAGCTGGTTTTACAGCACTAAAACCAAAATCTTATCCACACAGAGGTGATGAGTGAGAGTGCCAAAAGAGTACCAGAGAGGAAGAAGATTTTGTGAAGAAATTTCTTTGGCAAAACCCATCCCTTGAGCCCCAAATCCTGTTCTTTCAAGTAAGAGCAGTGGGTTGATCCAGCCCTCTCAAAACAAGCCTATGGTTGAGGGAGGTTTATGGAAAGGTGTTCACCGGGACAACTCAGAGAACCTTTGTGACTGGGGACACAGGGGACTGAGATATGACCTTTGTCTGGAAACCTGGAAGACAGCTTAGATATAGGCTCAGGAGCTGCTGTGATGGTTGGGCCACGGTAAGTTTCTTCAGCTTGCTGAAAGTGGCTATACTCCCCTCGGAAGGTAGGTCTGTGTGATTTTTTTTTCTGTGAAACAGGATAGAGAGAGGATTGACCTGGAAGATACAGAAATTTGTGTCTGTTTTGTTCACATCAGTTTCCTAGTTTCTGGATTAGTGCTTGTCCTAGTGGATAGAACAAATACTCAATGAATATTTATTAACTATGTAAATTATTGTTTTTAATATTTAATAATTAATATATTAATACATTGATTAGTGGGTATTAATAATTAATTAATTAAGTGACCAGCTAAAGGAAAGCCACTGCAACATTACAGGAGATCCAACTGGAGATATATTAAGAACCTTCCAAAACACATATTCACTTTCCCATGGGGAAAAAATAGCACAGCATTTTTATATCATTTACCTTGAAGATTTTTTATAGATGAGGACATTTGTGGATGTCATCCTCCATCTCCCACCTTATCCTGGATGACTTATGTCACACTTACACCTCTCCCTTGCAGTTAACAGATCAGAGGAAGGAGGCAAAGATGAAGTGGTCTCTCCCTCATGCATATGGTAGGCTGGGAGAGGAGTGTGGGGAGAGAAGATTTAGTACCAAATCAGCATCCAGGCTTGATTACCTTTGAGCCTTCTGATTCCAATATCTGCATTGAGAATGTCTTTGCATTTAAAGTGGCTGTGGGGCTGAAGCCAATGTACAGTATTAGCTGTGGTCAGTGTTCTAGTTTTGTGCTTCTGGTGGTTTCTAGGTACTCATCCCACAAACGTGGTTAAAAAATGACCTTGAATGGGGCAATAATAACAAGGGGTTGTAAATCAAAACATCATATTAATTCAATTCTATGGTTCTGAAGCCAAACTATAATAGGAATTTTATTAAGGTATGAACCCTATTAAATCTGTTATAAGAGGGGTCCACCAAAGCATGGATGGGTCCAGGAACTTTGTAATAAGTGGTGGAGCCAAGATTTAATCCAGGCGGTCTGCCCCAAGAGCCTGTGATCTCACGCAGAGCTGCAGAAAGGGTGGAATTGGTTCCTGTTCACAGCGGTATCAGCACCACGTGGAACATGCAGATATAAAAGAGAAAATTAAAAAATAATAATATAAAATAATAGGAATAGTAACAGCAATAACAGGAGCAGCCAGTATCTCTTGATTACCTTAGAAAGCCCTTGTGCCATAATTACTAGACTCCTGGTAAATAAAGAGGGCAACAGAGAACCTGTACAACTTATAAGAAAGATCTGAGCAACACAGGATTTGAAATGAGAAGAGTGACACGGGAGAAGACACTGGGAACCAGAAGAGGACTGAGACACAGTCAACCACCCTCGACAACAGCCATGTTGACCAACCTTAGACAGAAAGACTGGCTGGTTAATACACAAGCTACAACAGCCCAATATAAATGATCCATTCTGGTTATATCTACAGCTCAAATGTCAGCGGAAATCACCCTGTACTTGGATAATTAATTAAATTTTTATAAAACGCTGGATTCTTTCTCCTTCCAAACATATCAATTTCAAAGGGATTCTTGACAGCTCCTATTTTCTCTGGTGCTACATTCTTAATTTCTGCACCCACGAGCTCTCACACTCACATGTCACTTCCTGTGACTGTTCTTTCTTATCTGCACTAAGCCAGACACAGAACATACCACCTTTCATATTGTTTCTCTCAAACTACTCTCATAAGGCATTTTTATGCTACTTTAGCACAACAACCAATTTAAATGTTAATATCAAATATTCCCATTTAAAAGTCCTTCAACTGCCATGCTATCAGGGGGTCCGCACAGATCACTCTTCTCCTCAGACTCCAGCTGATGACTATGTGTATCCTTTATTTTTAATTCATTTGCCTTCTAATTTTTTCCTTGGCACAAGTTCAACTTCATATTCGCCTCTCACACAGAATGTTTTAGCCTTTTCTTTTCTCATTATTTAATAACAGCTCCCAAGCTTTATCATAATATTCTATCAAGGTATTTTTCTAAACAAAGATAATCGCTTTCTTTTTTTCCCTTTTATTACAAAAATCACAAGCACATAATTCTATAACATAACAATATCACAATCAAGCACACCATATGACACTTTAGGTAAAATGTTCAAATTAAAACTATAAATTATTATACCCATATTATTACTGTACCAACAACACTCAAGCAGGTGTTACTTTTGCCAGACCCTGTATATTAACATTCTTCATATGCTTTCTGTAATCAATAGTCCATTATTCATATAACTTAAATAACGTGATTAAGAACAGCAAATACTAAACTGTGTATCAGCCAAATCACTATTGCAATGAGTGGTATTCAGTTAAGTCATAAACTAGCCATGTGACTGAATCATGAACCTGCAATTTGATCACCACTCACTATTCTCGCTTTCTTAATATTTATCCTTGTGCTATCTAATATTGAGTTGGCCAAAAAGTTTGCTTAGTTTTTTTCTGTATGATGACTCTAGTATGTGCTTAGTGGTCTTTAACTTCATTCTAAATAATTTTGTTAGGTTGTTTTGTGACAGCTGTCATATCAGAGTGCATTAAAGAAAACTTCTCAAAATTGGTGAATTTTTATGCAGCCATTTTAATATTAATGGTGGAAGAAAATATGCAATACCTTTGGTGTATTTATTATGTTTTATTGTTTCAAGAAAGGCAAAAATACAACTGAAATGCAAAATAAGATTTGTGCAGTGTATGGAAGGGTGCTGTGACCATTTGAACATGTCAAAGTGGTTTGTGAAGCTCTTGGTACTATTGACATTTTGGCCAAACAATTCTTTGCTGCGAGGCTGTCTTATGCATTGGAAGATGTTTCAGAGCACCTCTGACCTCTACCCACTAGAAGCCAACAGCGGGAGACAGGCAACATACACAGAATATCCGGATTAATAAAATTATTAGTGAAAATGAAAAATGTGTCACTTATTTTACAGAAAAAACTGAACAGTCTTTTTTGCCAACCCAATACTTCTATACTGAACAATCAGCTGCTGCCACCAAGAGGTCCCTGTGCCTCCTTATCCGTGGGACCCCAGACCTCCTCCCTGCAACCCCCCAACTAAAAAGATACCTTGCAGCACAGCAGAGAACCCTGTTCCAGACTTACCAAAATTTTAAAAATATTTTAATATCATCCCATCAGATGTGTATGTAAAAATTCAAAGATAAACATATATTATGATGGATAGACAGATAGCTATATAACAGACAGAATAGTACAGGTTGACATCCTACCATTCCTTTTCCCTTCCTATAGTTGACTTTCTTTTAGAATTCTGTCCTTCCTCCATCACTTGCAATGTTCCAGGATGGTTCACCCAAGGAACTAAGGATACATGTCTGACCCAAATTATACAAAGTCAGACTCTGACTCCCAGTTATGGGATTGCTAAACTAAAATAGTACCCAAGGTATACTTATACTAAAATTAGTTATTTATCAAAATTCCATGTTAACCACGTGTTCTATGTTTTATTTGCTAATTCTGACAAACTTACCAGTAATTCAAGCCATAGCTGTTTGACACAGACAGAAGCCTACTGGAGTCCAGCTACTCCTCTCTCCATTGGTTTTTGTTGTTATTTGCGACAAGTACAACTTCTTTATTTTGTATAACTTCTCCTTTGTCTTCTACTGTGCTTCTGCCATACCCATGTGAATGGGTACACCCTGGGACGCAATCTCCTTCTAAATCCCGAAATTGGGACTGGGACACAAGTGCTGTTGATATTCCTCTCCCCAAACTTTCTTCCATTTTCTTTTTTATTTTATTTTTCAGTTACAGTTTACGTTCAATATTATTTTGTATTAGTTTCAGGTGCACAGTATAATGGGTAGACAATCATATACTTTGTCTCTAGATTCCCTAGCATGACCCAGTCAGGCTCTGTGCAGCCTCAAATCTGGTTATTTAACTGTTCATCTAATACATCTAGGACTACTGCTCTCATATTCTTCCAATATGTTTCCTTCTTTTTCTTTTTTTTCTGTCTCAGATATCTAGAGTTTCTTTTTTATAATTCGTAGCAAAATTTAAAAAAAAAACCACTCTAGCTGAACTATCATAGCAGAGACACAACAGGCAGCTGGAAATGTCCAGGTTTTTTTTTTGGCCAAAGGAAATCTTTAAAACTTAGGTTATTGCCACTAAAATCTAAGATAGCAGTATTTACATAAAAATTGAAATTTCTCACTTCTCCAAAACCTCAAACCTGGCAATAGGGGGCTGCAATCCCGTATGGTAACAATTGTGTGGATTGGAGTAGCTGTCTCAGATAGAGCATGTGCTTATTTATTTATACCCTCTGTTGGACCCTGTGGGTATTTGAGCATGTCATCCATGGTATATGTAATGCCTTCATGTTCTCTGATGTTTTTTATTACTTGTCTCATTCAGTTTAGTTTGACTCAATAAATTTTTTAACACCTAAAGTAGTTGGTGCCTGGGAGCATATAATAAGGTATGGTCCACACCATCAAAGAACTATGGAGGAAGGTGCAAAGTAGTGTGAGAACTAATAAAGAACATTTTATTCAACCTGGGTTACCAGGGAAAGTTCTGTAGAAGAGAATGTCACATTGAGTTTAGAAGGATAGGTGAGAAAATAAGTCTTGACAGGCAAGCAAGCTGAATAAAAGAAGAAATGAAACAGCAGGTAGAATATGAATAAGTACAAGGGTATTTTTCTTGTTTATAACAATCATGCAGTTTCTGACATTAGAACTCTATTTTAACCGATGGCAATCTCCAACTTCTGTTGACTAGATGTTAGGCCCAAGTAATGTCTTTGCTCCTTATAAAATACCTGATTAGTTTAATTAATGATAGATTTTTCATGTAATAAAAATAAATTTTTATAGTCCCACATAAATAGCTTTTATAAATGCAATTAAGTCCAATAATCTTTGTTACAGAATACAATCGGTGTGATTAAGTGGATTACAGATAATAATCTTCCTTTTTTGATTTTTTTTAAAAAATGGTATTTAAATAACAAGCTTACTTTAGAAAACAGAAACAGCCAAAATTATTCCAATTTTTTGTATGGGTAGGGATCCAAGCAAAGCAACTAATATAATAACTAAATATTTTGCTTTATATTATAAGATGTGTCGAGCTATAAATCATAAGTCATTTTTTGTGCTATTTATAAAGTATTTCAAGGACAGAACCAAACAGAAATATTAGCACTCTCTGGAAATATACCCACTTACTTCCTTATTACCCATCTATTTATACCGAGTCCCGTTCCACAAAAGATTGAACGTGACTTGCACATACTTTAATAGCATAAGTAAAAGCAGAGCCGGAGGAAGACACAAAGGACATAAAATGCAAGTAGGAATAATGTTAAAATATAAAATGTGCATCGTAAGGATCCATACGATCGCTACGACCAACTCACAAGTTGTTTCTGAGCATTCCACCAGATGGAAACCCGACCAGTTTCTCAACGCACTGGGCTCATAATATAGAAACAACACCTTATCAGGGTAAGTACAAAGACTGTTGTCCTAAGATCGAACAGGAGATGCTCAGTAATGTTCTTATATTGTACTGCAATAGGTTGATGTTCACAGTAGACCTCCTGGTGACTTGTCTCTCCCTATTCACCTAACCTGCCCTAATGGACATGAGTAGCTAAGACAGAGTGCACAGCAGGCAGTACTGGAACAGGGTTTTATGTAGATTATCCATACCTGTTTTTGTTTCTGAATTATCATTTAATTTTTCATGCAATATATTTCTAAACATCAAGCAAGAAATTTTTTAAAATCCTATATCCTTAACAGTACCATTTATGAAAGAATCTCCAATGGTCATGACTGCTTCAATACTGAAAACAAGAAAATTGTGATATTTGCCATTCAAAAAAATTCACACACTTTGTCAGCTTTCTATTTGCATAAAGTCTGTGAGCTCAGCACTGTATCAAGGCAACAGCATTTATTTAAAATCTCCTCTTGTTATTTTATCTATAAAGGTGCATAAAGGTTATAGTGTCTGACAAAGTCACGATAGCTAAACAAATGTCAGTATTTTTAAAGGGAAAGTGTGAAATTTTACATTTTGACATGTAATTGTTTTACCTTATTTTTTAAAAAAGGTTCAAAAGAGAATAGCTCAGTGTTAAGTTAACAATCGGAGTGAAATTTTAGACTCCAGCGGAACAATGGCTATGTGCTAAGCACTGTACTAAAGATGCTCACGTGCATATACCATAGTAAGTGTCCTGGCAACATCCCTGTGAAATGAGCATTGTCATTCCTAAATATGGGTGAGGAAGCTAAAAATCTAATGCTAGGGTCAGTAGATTTCTATACAGGGATAGAGAATAATTGCTTTAGACATTGTAGACTACTGAGTCTCTGTCACAACTACTCATACTTAATTGAATGTCATTAGTAAGTTGCTCAAGAGCGTTCACATAAGTAACGAAGTCTGAATTAAAATTCAGATTTTCTGCTTTGAAGCCCGGTGTTCTTTCTCCTCTCACACAGCTTCTTCAGTAAGTAGATACTCATCTTGAAACAAGTAGTTATTTGTAGACAACTTTTAATTAGTTTCTTATAATCTAGCAAAAATAATGTATCAGCAGCCTGTTAGAAAGATGTTTTATAATATTGGATCAATAACCTACTAGTAGTTTTATTTACATGCTGACAAATAAGCTTCAAAAATGGTTTTGTTGAAGCCAAATGTAGTCTCTTTTCCATTAACCAAACAAATCAACACATTTACTTATCTGTCCACCCAGCCAGCAGATATTTGTGGTGAAGCTTCCAAATGCTGGGCATTGCTCTCACATTTGGAAAAATCAAAATTAAAATGAAACACTAGCCAAGACCTATTGTAGTGTTCATATCAGCTCCCTAGGACATGTGCTTTTAAATAAAGGCTACTCTGAATCTTCCTTAACAAATTTTAAAAGCAAGCCCTGAACCTTAGTTTCAGTATAAAGCTGAAACCAAGTAAATCTATGCTAGAACAAAGTTAAACATTGTTTAAATAATACAGCAAATCCAGATTCTAAAACATAGTATTCAAAAATGTCTGGTATCCAGTTAAAATTCCAAGCAGGAAAAAAATGACAAGTAACCAGAAAATCAATTAATACAAATGGATGCAGGAAAAATAAGATAGAATTACTAGACAAATCCATAAATATGTCCTATATGTTTAATAAGGTAGAGGAAAACAAGTATGTGAGGGAAGAGAAGAAAGTTGTAAAATAGACCCAGAAAGTTATTTTAATCTAGAGTTAACATATATATATATATATGTTTGGTGGGGTTAAGAGCAGATTAAACAGTGCAGAAGAGATCAGTTAACTTGAAAACATAACACAAACTGTCTAAAATACAGAACAATAGGGACACAGTGACCTACGGGACAATGTCAAGTAGTTTAACATACTGTAATTGAAGTTCCAAAATTAAAAGATAAAGAATGTAGGGCATGAAAGGTTTTTAATAATAATAACCAAAAACTTTATGGATTTGATAGAAATTTTAACCCTTAACTTCCAGGAAACTCAACAAATCCCAAGGAGTATACACATAAAGAAAATACTCTTAGGCACATGATAATAAACAGAAAACTTAAAAACAACCAGAGGAAAAAAATTATTACATACATAAAAATAAATAAAAATTACTACATATTGTTTTTCAGAAACTATCCAAGATAAAAGAAAACTTAAGGACATCCTTAAAGTACTAAAAGGTAAAATTTCTACCTAGAATTTTTTACCCAACAGAATTTATCTCAGAAATTAATTGGAAATAAAAACTTTACTGAACACAAGTCAGAGAGAAGATCACTCATTGCTAGCAGATCTGCAATAAATGAAACTTTAAAGGAAGTCATTCAGGTATTTTAAAAAAAGATACCATCTTCCTCAAAAGGATAAACACTGGAAATAACAAGTAAGTAGGTAAATATGAAAGACATGTTTTCTACTTTCTTTAATTCTCTTGAAAGATAATTGATCATTTGAAACAAAAATAATACTTTTAGCATTTATAGTATATAAAAAGTAAAATATTTAATAGCATAAAAAACAAGAAAGAAGACAAACATACTATCTGAGATCCTTACACTATTTGTGAAGTGATATAATATTAAAGTGTGACAAGTCAAAGAAATACATTAAAAACTATGGAGAAACCACTTAAAACTTAAAATACATACAATTAATAAGTTAATATTGAAGGTAAAATCAAAGTAAAACAAAAATTTCAATTAACCCAAGAAATTGAAATTCTTTCTTAGATGAATTAAAGGAACAAGTAGGAGATTGTGGAAAATTGAACAAATTGAAAATAAATAGCAGGTTTGTGGTTTAAAACTCAAACATATAACTAATCACACTAACTGTAAATTGTCTATAGTCTGAAATAAAAAACAGACTATCAGACAGAATTAAAAAAGTAAGAACCAAATACATGCTACCTACAGAAACCTGACTTTAAAGACATACATGGATTAAAAAATAAAATAATGGAAAAACTTATACTATGCAAACACTAAAAGCAAAAAGGCTGGAATGAATATACTATTTTAGACAAAGTAGATTTAAAAATAAAGAATATTACCAGATATACTGAGGCACATTTCATAATGACAAAGAACTCACTTATAACAACCTTAAATAAATAACTTACATATTCAAATTCAGAATAGAGTAAAACACTAATAAAACTGAAAAAAATAGATACACCTACCAGTCTTTTCTTTGTAATTAACAGAACAAAAAAAATCAGTACAGTTATTTATAGAAGACCTGAACAACACTATCAACCCAAAAGACCTACTTCATACTTCTGTTATTTCACCAAACAACCACAGACTCTATTTTGCTTTCAACTTTACAGAAGACATTCAACAAAACAGAAAATATTGTGGATTACAAAACAAGTCCCAATAATGGTTAAAATAAAACTGAACTCCTGCAAAATATATTCTCTGAACACAACAGAATTTAACTAGAACAGGAAGATATGTGGAAAAGTCTCAACTATTGGGACATTAAGCAACACATTTAAAAATACAAAAAGGTCAAAGAAGAAATCACAAGTGAAATAGAAATATATTTTGAATTGAATGGAAATGGAAACACAACATAAAATTGGTGGGGCGCTGCCAGAGCTGTGCTTAGGAGGAAATTTGGAGCCTGAATGTTTGTTTTATTTTTAGAAAATGGTCCAAACTCAATGATCTTAGATCTATTTCCATGTTAAGAAATAGAAAAAGAAGAGCAAGCCAAATCAAATACAAGGAGAGAAATGATAAAGGTCAGGATAGAAATCAATGAAAGAGAAAACAGAAAAATAAGTACAAAATAGCAATATAGCCAAAAGTTTATTATTTGTAGAGAACAATAAAATGGATAGATTTCTAGACCACAAAAACAAGAGCTAGGTGTTTTTATCCTCATATCACAAATAAAGAAACTGAGACTAAGAGTAGAGAATTGATGCTTTTGTGGCCATCCACCTACTGACAAGATCCTAACTCGAATCCAAGTCTGTCTGAGTCCAAATTCCATTTTATTTTCAAGATGCCAGCAGTAAATAAGTAGATTGTGTATTGTGGGTGTGTACAGACAGGCTTTCCCTTACATTTTCCCTCACTCTTAAAAGAATGAGCAAGCACTAAAAGTAAAAGTGGAATACCTTTAGTATCGGAAGTTAGAAACTCCGCCATAGATTATTATTTATCAGACAGTACATTACTAATTCATTTCCAGCATCACGGCGTATGTCGTACAATGGAGAACTTCAGTCAGCACCATTCACATCACAGTCTCTGTGAATGGTTCCCCTGGAGCTGTGCAGCTGGTCACCTTCACAGCCTCATGCTTTGTCTGGTTCATTCACAAGTTCAACAAATACTTACAGAGCATCTGCTATGTGCTGAGCTCTGAGACCGACTCCAAGGACACAAAGATACATAGGTATCTTAGAGTTTGGTGAGAAATGGGCAAAGGCATTGGTAATGACAATGCATTACAGTGTGATCAGAGTGACATGGCAACTCTTAGGAGAGACTTTTAACTCAGAGACTGCCGACTATGTGGGATGGCCTCTCCCCTTTCTCTCTCTTATTTCAGCTTTTTGCTCCTCTGCCACTGACTCAGTGCTCTTGCTCCATGGAGGTCATAGTGCACCCAAGGTCAAGGCATGAATGGCTGTGTTTCAGCCCTTTGATGATGGACTCTTAGAATTGTTGGCTAATTATAGATTTCTTAGGTAAATAAATCTATAAGAATAACCAAATCTGTGTCTGTGACTATTGATTTCTTTTCTCTTTAATGTCAAAGTTATTTGTCTAACAACCGCTTCCCATCAGGGGCAAGTCGAGAAGAAACGCAGGAGGGGAAGAGGAGGGAGAAAGCCCCTTCTGCTAGAGTGGTAAATGCCCTGCGCAGAGGAGCCCTGAGGGTCTTGCTCATGACGACACCCCTTTCCTACCACACCCCACACGTGCACTTGTGTCGGCTGTCCTTCGACTGAGTGACGGGTGCTTGAAATCATTAGTCGGGGAATATGGGCTTTTCAGTGCACAGGAAAGAATGTTCCAAGCAGAGAGAAAAGCTCATGCAAAAAAAAAAAAACTATTAAGGGAATTATGACAAGTGTCAGAAACTGAAAATAGAGCAATCTAGCCATAGTGAAGAATAAGGGGATTAATAAGGCAGAAAAGCTATAGATGTTATTCTGAGTCGACTCAATTATTCAGTGTCATAAACTTGCTGAATAAACTCTCTTTCCATCAGCTGGGTTACCATTTTCTAGACTGTCATGATATCTAGTTAATAAAATATTAAACCACCTTCTATATGTCACTTTAGATTTATGGGCTTACCAAAATCAGCAAATATGTTATTTTAAATATAAGCAAACATAATGATTTAAAACATATAGCATATTTTAAGTTTTCCCCAATCTCAGTAACTTTATCTGAATTGTCTCAGTTGGGAAGCTCATAAAATCATTCTATAATTTTAAAACACTGTTAATCACTCTGAAACTTAACATTTTCCTCCTTGCGCTTATGGCAATAGCTTCTGAAGGCCTCGTTTCCTTTAGAAATGTCCAATTACAATAAATGCCTCTAAATAAAGATGGAAAAGGACAGGGATAAAAGCAAAGGAACAGAAAAACTGAAGAAAAGGGTTCTAAATGGCAAACATTATTCAGTTTCTTGTAAATGCCCTCAGAATTTACCATCTCCCTTAAAAGAAAGAAGTATGAATTATACAGAATGTGTTAATAACAATTGTACTTCGGGAGTTTTTCCAGGTGGGTCACATAAGTGAGGAAAAAAGTGTACATGAAGTCATGCATATCCTTCTAAGTACTTAAAGATAATATCAATTTTAAAGTATGCTAAAAAATACAGTTAATTTTTTCCTATTTTCTTGGTTCCAGGTTGCCATGTTCAGTATGCTTTTGAAAAAGCTGATTCAGTAACGTCATAATTAGTAGGACATTAACTACTATCTCTGGGTTCATGTGGCACATATGTGGAAATATTTTCTGACCAGCTCTTAGGAAGAAATTAAAATTCAAGGGCTCAGGCTAGACTTACATTAGCTGAATAAACCCTGTAAGTACAACATTTTCTTCCAGCAAATTGGGCTCTGTCCAAGGACAGTGCAGCATGTTCAATGTGATGACCTGTGTAACCAGAAAGCTCTAAGTCCAGACACAGGAGAAACTTTGGCAAACTTGTCCCTACAATAAAAATCAGGATTTGTTCTATGTTTGCCCATCAGGAAGTCTAAGACCTTTAGGAAACTGCACAGGAAGTTTATTAAATAAATATACGCCTACTATTGGTCTACCATTTATTAGGTTTTATATTTCCATGATCTAGTTTACTTCTCACACTTCTATGAGTTAGGTTGGTTCTATCATTTCTATTCCATTGATAAGCAAAATGAAGACAACAGACAACCAATGACAGCTAAGAAGAGGAGCAACAGGATTTGAATCCAAGTCCGTCTAACTCCAAAGCCTCTGCTTTTTCTCCCATAACCATAAAATGCTGATCCTAGAAAAGCTTTTTAAAAACATCTTTATAATTTTTATTTTGCTGAAAAGTTAGATCCTTTGACACCTGGTTGGCTTCAGCAACATGATTTCATATAGATTACCCTAACAAAGTACAGTAACTAAGAGAACAATTTTTGAGAAACAGTAATATTCTAGAAACCAAATGAATCTCTGCATTCTGGCAGCACGATCTGAGGCAGGACTGTGAAACAGTGGTTCATTGTCACCACATAATGATTGATTTCATAAATATTTCTTTCAGCCAGATAGATCATCTGATCATATCTGTATAATAACCAATGAAGTGCACCACCTATTTTCTTTAAGAATTTTCCTTGTAATTTTTCAATTACGGTTGCTTTTTAAAACAGGAAATTTGTGGCTTGGAATGCGTAGCAACTTGACTCCCTATACTCATACATTGGTACTTGTCTTTCCTTCACTGTCTTGGGAAATATCTGAAATAACCCATTCCTATACAAAAGCCCATGAAAACACTCTGAACCCAGAATGTTCTGTTTACTATGACTCACATTTAAATATCATTCTATAGAAAAAAAATTGACCCCTGTGGCTTTTAATGTAATCACAAAGGCAGAGAACATTCTCACCTCCATCTTGAATATCAAAAACTGCAAAGACCTTTCTACAGGAATACCTCTATTGCTGTAATAAATTAGCCATTAACCCACTCCCATATTCTAATTATGGAAAATATACCTCGACAAAATTTTATTTAAAAAGAATTAAGGTAAGGTACAGAATGAACGAACCACAGATTTCCTCAGGAAAACCGAGGTGGTGGGGGCGGGGTGGGGGACAATGAAATTGCTACATGAAATTGACATTTTATTTTCTTCTCATCTCATTTAGGTATGCTAACAACACAGGAGCTGGCGAAGCCCAGAGCCTGTCACTTAGAGGAAGACTCTGCTTGAGGAGAAGAATAAAAGGAGAGAGAATAATGTCTCCAAGAGTCCCATTAATAAAGCATCATCGATGTTTCTTCCCAAACTTCACCTGTAATCCTCCAATAGCTCTTCCTCCAAATGGCACTTCCCAGGCACTTCTCACACGTTCGGTAATGATTTCAAAGTGAGAGCTATAAATAAAGAGAAGTAGCCCACTTCCTGTCATGCCCTTACCCAGATGCAACATGGAAGCTTAGCACTTGGACTCTGGAATTGTTGACTTGGGTTTGTGGTCCAGCTTCGGTGTGGCGGTGGCACCTTGCATTTGCCTCAGGTGCTCATGTATAAAGTGGAGGTGATATGAGTATCTCCTTCACAGAATGTGGTGAGGACAGAATGTGAAATATCTGCAACACTGCCTTCCCCAGATCAGGTTTTCGGGCAACGTTAGCAATTGTTGATATTTTGTTTTGTTTTGTTTTTGTTTCTTTTTTTAGCAATTGTTAATATCTTGAAGAAATTGTAAGTTTAATGCTCCTCCATACTGATATATATAATTATAAAAATTCCATTATACTTTCAATTTAATGGTGAAAACCAGTGTTTTTCTTCCAAGCTTCATCACACTCTCATGGACTGCTCAGGGGAAAATAACCCATCTGTCTCTGAACAGTATTTCAAACCTCACTGGTCACTAACTTCCCTCTCCTCAAAGCTTTTCCATGCTTCTATACTTTTAGATTATGTTTTTAATGAATTGAAAGGGGAGTATTCACACTTTGCCATGTTTATTTCTTCCCACTTTTAAAGTGTTTATTTGTTAATTCACTCTCAGTCACAACTCACCTAATGGCATGCTAATCGATCTCTCTCTCTCTCTCTCTCTCTCTCTCTCTCTCTCTCTCTTCCATATATGTACCCATGGTCATTGAAACCAATAACTGTTGTTTGGGTTTCTTTCAAATCACATAAACAAATAGGTTTACAAAAGGTGACCCACTAGTCCCAGTTTTCTGGGGACTTTCTAGATTTAAGCATTGAAAGTCTCATATTCAGAGAATTCCTTTTATCCCAGACAAACTGGGACACTTGGTCTTTCTCCACCATTCACCTTTCTACAGGCAAATGTATTGCAATGGTCTTTAAATATCTCAAACTACTAAATAGAACAAATAAAGTGGCATCAGACTTTTGACTCAGAACTGCTGGTTACACAGAATGTCCTACCTTTGCTTTTTTTTCAGCAAGTCAATAAGACATTCAAGGTTCTCATGTATACATTGAAATTGAAATATTGGTCTTCATTATACTATGGTTGTTGTAAGAGTCACATGCAATAACGGTCATGGAAACAGAATCTTAATGAAGAAAAAGTTTCATGTTGGCTCATCTGATCATAAAATTTAGTACAAAGGTTGCTGAATGCTTCTCCTATCATGAGCTGAAAGGATGTATGTACGTGAGTTGAGAAGTTGAAATGAAGTAGTACACAAGATGTTTTGTTCTTTTACGCAGATATTTTATTCCCAATCATATTCAGAAGAAACTTTATTTTATGTTTAACCAATGATAAAAATTGACATCTTCTGGTATTCCAAAATTTGTCATAAGTGAGCCCCAAAACCTTCCTATGTGTATTTGTATTAAAAGATCTTCTCAGTTCAAAAGGGATCAGTAAGCAGAGATTAAGTACTACTGTCCTCGGTGAGCATTTTCACATACAATTACACTGAGATTGTTCTTCTAGGGTAAACATTTCCTCATAGCCATACAGAATGCTTGTACACACACACCCAGCTTCTGAAAAACAGACAGTGTAACTTGAGGCAGTTGTGCAGCCTCTCTGTGGATCTGTTGGAAGGGAATAATAATAACACCTACCACATGAGATTGTTATGAGGACTACATGGTGGGTACAGTAGAAAAGTCTAAAACAGTACCTGGCACAATGCGAAGTATTTTGTCTTTTTTCTTAGTTTGAGCCAATCAGTGCTGAGAACAAGCTATTGAGTAATGTTGGTTATTGCCCTCAAGGAGCAGCATAGGAGTATTATAAGTGGTTTGGGGGAGGGGTCCTGGGTCATGGTATCAAGCAAGGCTGTCCTAAAGAACACCCCATATAGTCTCTCTCCTTAACTCAGGAAAGGGGTCTTACCTTGCTATGCCTCTATTTCCTTATAAGCTTCACAGAATCTCCTGTTGAAAACCTTAATTCAATTTTTGTACTTTTTCATTACCAATTAGTCCTTTTATAAAGATTAAATTAAAAGATAAAGCAGAAGCTACCATGCTTTATTAATTTTTGTATTTAAAAAAGAAACCAATAAAATTTTTTATAGCAAGAAAGAGGAAGGAAGGAAGGAAGGAAGGAAGGAAGGAAGGAAGGAAGGAAGGAAGGAAGGAAGAAAGAAAGAAAGAAAGAAAGAAAACCTTAATCCTAAATCACTTCCAGGTTTCAGGTGTGTTTAGTCTTCAATAACTTCTCTTACCAAACGGAATGTCAGGACTTTCAACATTTCACCCTGGTATGTATACCAGGGTCGACAAAAAGCTCCCGTCTGCATCTCAGTGTCCTCTATTCTGAATGCTCATGTTAATGATTTGCTTCCTCAGGGCTCCAAACTGAAAGAGTCTTTGTGTTCATCCTAACCTTTTCATAGGATGTCTTCTTCAAGGAAATATTGCTGGAACATTGATATTTTCTCCATTAGAAAGCTGAAGAATCGGTTTCCACATAATTCACTAAAAATGTGGTTATAAGCGAGGATGTTTCACCTAGCCAGCTAAGCTGAGAACATCCTCTGTTGTCATCTGGGGTCATGACAACCATTTGGCACAAAGGCCCCCCACCCCATTTCTGCTGTCACTGCTTCCTCGCCCACTCCTAAGTTCCTCACCGATTCTGCAGTACCGGTCCCTGTTCACCACACAAAGGAAGACGATCAGTGGCTTGTTGCTCTGTACAGCTATTGAAAGTGTAGTTACCATTTACAGTATCTGCTGCTGAAATGAAGCCCATCACATCTCATTTGGTTTTATTAATTGGCAATTTTGTTCTTTAACTCTCTTAACAGCATGGCATCTAGTACTCAGTTTTCTTCATTAGAAAAATAAAAGTTTCTCAAAGGTGAATATTAGGTCTTTTCACTTTCATCAACTCTGTGTATTTACTCATTAAGGGCAAGTAGAGATGACATCTAAAGAATGTGCAGTGGTTTCAGGGAAGCTTGCAGGGCAGGGGCGGAGCTTGGTGCCCAGCTCCAGTCCCATGCAGAGGTCCCATTAACCACAGTGGCCCATGACGCAAAATGAACCCCACCACAACCCAGGCTGCTCTCCTGATGCCATCCATGGTCTAGTCCAGATACCAGCAGACGCATCCCAGGATCAGAAGATCATGGAGCCATGCAGGCTTAGAGTTCGGTCTCTCCAAGCGAAAATGACTGTTCGATCAATTTTCACCTTGTTTAAATTCCTCCTTAGGGTTTTCAGAGATCCAGGTTCAGCAAGAGTCCAGGGTTTTATCTTGTGAGTGGTCTTACCTTCTTCCTTATGTTCATGGCTGCCCAATTCCAGACAGCATTATCTTCTTTGGCTCTCCTAACTAATGGAGTTTTTGTTTTACTATCTCACCTATATGGAGAACTACTTCTTTTTTTTAAAAATTTCCTCACATTCTAGAGGCCAGAATTCATATCTCATTATTTTTTAATGTCCTCATATTCTAGAGGCCGGAATGCAAATCTTATTACTTCATCCTCATTTAAACAGCAAGAGTAATTAGTGGCTGAGTTCTAATGATTCCTTTCTCATGGACTTTTTTATCCCATGGCCATGTTCCTCTTTTCATCCCCATGAGAGAATACTGATAAAAAACAACAATGACTTGAGTTGACGGGAGGTCTACTGTGGGTCAGGCATTTTACATATATAATCTCTAAATCCTTGCCACTACTATGCAATGAAGGGATGACCTCTATTTGGTTTTTCTCTATTTCTCTTACTATGATCGACATATACATATTTAATTAATTTATTTATATTTTGATTGCTCACCTCAACCAATTAGAACATGAGATCCACGAGGACAGGGAAATTTGCTTTGTTCATCGCTGTATCACCAATACCTAAAACTGGTACTATAGGTTAGCCAGGGCCAAGTCTGTTGCCCATCATTTTAATTTAGAACACAGCATAGTACTTCACATTTAAGTATTACCCAATAAATATTGTTAAATAATTAATGAGGTCAAGAATGATACACAAAACTCCTCCTTTTCTGCTTCTGTCCAGTTATGTGTTATTTTTGGCATCTTATTCCTAACTTGCCTAGCTTGCACTTTTTTATATCTCTTAAACATCAAATTACTTTGAAAGGGTACATTGTACCAGCCAGCATTCAATCAGAAACGCAGAGCCATTAGGAGAACCCACAATATGAATGGATTTATCACAGAGATTTGATCTTCTGCAACTGTGGGAACTGTAAGGTTATTGCCTCTGCACCTGATGTTAGAGTCTGAGGTCCACTCATTATTCAGTCAGGAAGGGAAGGTGGGGGTAAAGTGGGGAACAGCAATCAAAAGCTGGAGCCCATAAGTGTGGACGATGAAAAAGGAGTGAAATCTGTGTCCTATCCTATTGCTTCTGACCTTGATGATGTGAGTGCCTGAAGAGATCTGGACCTTCCAGCAAAGAATTAAACACACACACCTGGGCCAGGATTCAGACAAGCTGAAGGAGGATCCGGAGGAAAGTGGAATAGTTGTAGGCCTGTCTGCTGCTCCAACTAATGAGGTGAACCCCAGGTATGCAGCACGTTGTGTACGTTACAGAATGACTGCAGCTTCACTTCTGCATCCACTTATCCTACAAGTGCCTCTCGTGTGGTCTACCCTGTCCGGAAAGGGAATTCTGAGAAAGGTAGTTCAGCCCAGCCACATTGACCATTACAAAACTTCTCTTCATTATCTTCCAATTACTTGTTCATGACAATTTTGACCTGTATTTCTATTGTATAAATTATTAACAATCCACCCTAATTAAGAAGAAAAACTGGAGGAACAATCTTTTGTTTTTTTGTAATGGTCTTTTATAAAGTATTACTGAATTCCTAATGACATCTTACCTGTACTATGCCACTTAACATTTGATTGGACAGTCACTTAAATTAACTTCTCTATTGGGTAGAATTGGGTTTATCTACACAAAACTTTAAACCAAAAAACAAACAAATAAAATATTTCCTTAAACTAAATAGAATTTCTTTCTCCCTCACATAAGAAAAATATAAAAGTAGGAAGTCTAAAGCTGGTCTGTTCATGAACGACAGAAATCTAGGCTTTTTCTATCAATGACATAAGGTGTGGCATCTTCAAAGTCATTTAATGGTCCAAAACGGTAGTTAGATTTCTACTCACTATGCCTGCTTTCCAGGAAGAGGTGAAATTCAAAGACCTTACCTCTTAGCTCCCTTACAGTTTTCTGAAAGCCTTCTTGGAAATTTTGAAGATAACTTCCATTTGTATCTCAGAGCTTCAAGAGGAGCTGAGAATTATAGCCCAGAGCTGCACACATTTCTCAGGGGAAGTGATTATTGGGAAGCAAATAGCAATGCCTGCCACAATTTCTAAGAAATACTCCCTGCACAAATCATACTAACCAGCAGAAACATGCTGCTTTCTTCCCAAGGAATGAGAATATTATCAAACATAATGGTGGGCTTTAAAAGAGTTAATTTTGTGGTAGATGACTGCATTCAACATTGTCTACAGGCACTTTTGAAACTTTGCCTTTACAACGTGGGTGTTACGAAAACGTCCTCAAACTCTTAAGTGGAAGCAGTGAGGATAAAACAGAAGGCCAACTTTTACAGGCAAAATATGTAGACTATAGGAAAGTTGTGCAGTATTACTAGAGTTCATTGGGATCCTGGGTGCCCATCATCTGGGAGTCACAACCATGGGAACTGGAGACTGATTCAGACAGAGCTGTGGGTGGGCAGGGACTGGCACATTGAGATTCTCATGAACTTATCATGATGTGAACCAGGCTGTGGAGAATGTAGGGGGTCAATCCAACATAGAGGGGTTCATTGGTTTACTACAGGGCATTTTTCCAGCTGTGGGAAGGATAAAGCTCTGAGGGGAAAAAGAAAACTTGATAAGAATCCTAAGGACCTGTAGAAGTGGGAGAAGCAAGACAGAATTTACTTTGGCCACAGAACTGATGTTTGTTGAATAGCA
>PVKM010020908.1:0-23003 GCA_004027735.1 Carollia perspicillata
TTCATATTTTTATATTCTTTTTCTTAGATAAGTCCCTTTAAATTTCATATAATAAAGGTTTATGATGATGAACTCCTTTAATTTGACCTTATCTGGGAAGCACTTTATCTGTCCTTCCATTCTAAATGAAAGCTTTGCTGGATAGAGCAATCTTGGATGTAGGTCCTTACCTTTCATGACTTGGAATACTTCTTTCCAGCCCCTTCTTGCCTGCAAGGTCTCTTTTGAGAAATCAGCTGACAGTCTGATGGGAACTTCTTTGTAAGTGACTGTCACCTTATCTCTTGCTGCTTCTAGAATTCTCTCCATTTTAATCTTGGGTAATGTAATTATGATGTGTCTTTGTGTGTTCCTCCTTGGGTACACCTTCTTTGGGACTCTCTGGGCTTCCTGGACTTCCTGGAAGTCTATTTCCTTTGCCAGATTGGGGAAGTTCTCCTTTATTATTTGTTCAAATAACTTTTCCACTTTTTGATCTTTCTCTTCCCCTTCTGGTACCCCTATAATTCAGATGTTGGAATGTTTAAAGATGTCTTTGAGGTTCCTAAGCCTCTCCTCATTTTTTTGAATTCTTGTTTCTTCATTCTTTTCTGTTTGGTTGTTTCTTTCTTCCTTCTGGTCCACTCCATTGGTTTGAGTCCCAGTTTTCTTCCCATCACTATTGGTTCCCTGGGCATTTTCCTTCATTTCACTTATCAGCACCTTCATTTGTTCATCTAATTTGCAACCAAAATCAACCAATTCTGTGAGCATCCTGATCACCAGTGTTTTGAACTGTGCATCTGATAGACTGGCTATCTCTTGGTCACTTAAAAGTATTGGCTCTGGGGCTCTGAGCTGTTCTTCTGTTTGAGTCATATTTGGTCAGGTGGCACCTGTTAGGTATGGGTGGTGGAGCCTTAGGTGTTTACCAGGGTGGGGCAACCTAGTCTCAGGGTTGTGACTCTGCCTTTGGGGGCAGAGTCAAAGAGGGAACAATAGCACCTGTTCCACACTCTCTTGGATTTGCATCCCCTATGCTGCCTCCCACATGCAAACTGGGTCCCCCTGGCACTGGTTCCCAGGTGGGCAGGCCTATGCATGCTCTAGGACCCTGCGAGTCACTGCAATAACCTCTCCTGTGAGGCTGGGAGCCTCTCCTGGGACCTTTTCAATTGGTGTTTTTATGCTTTATTTCTCATTGCTGGGGCCCTGGGCTGTGGGGTCTGTCTCACTGCCTGCTCTTGCCTAGTTTATCTGTGTGCGAATGTGTGTCTGAGGTTGGCCAACCGCCCTGCATGCTCTGCTTGTCTCCTCCCTGCATCTGGAGTCTGCAAGCTCCTCACCACCTATGCTCCCTGGGGCTTCCTGGGTTTGGTAGCCACTGTGTTTTCCTGCCACATTTCCTCTCCACTGGCTGCCAACTCTGCCCCTCTTACCGGTCTGGTTGAATGGTTGTCAGACTTCCGTAGTTCAATTTTCTGTGTTCTGGTTGTGTTATTGTTTGTAAATATTTGTTGTCCTTAATCTTGGTTGTGAGAGGAGGTACAGTTTTCAAATAATGGGTCTTTACACATTAAAATATGTTCATAAATTAGACTGTGTCACAAGAATTGTGTTGGCTTCATAAAATTTATTGAAAGTCTTTTCATTTTTTTATACAGTAAAGTAATATGTGTAACATGGAATTTGTTGCTCTTTATAACTTACTTGAAAGACCTCGTTGGTAAACTGCACCTAAGTTCTTTTTAAAAGATAATTTTTTAAGCTTTATGTTAGTTTGTAAGGAGCTTATAACTGAATTGAAGCAATCTAAAAGTATTTTTCTTAATCTGGGGGGGGCTTGACTTTCTTATTTTCATTTTTATTTATTATTATTATTTTAAAAGATTTTATTTATTTATTTTTAGAAAGTGGGAAGGGAGGGAGAAAGAGAAGGAGAGAAACATCAACATGTGGTTGCCTCTCATGTGCCCCCCACTGGGGACCAGGCCTGCAACCCAGGCATGTGTTCTGACGGGGAATCAATCTAGCAACCTTTTGCTTCCCAGTCCAGCACTCAATCCACTGGCCACACCAGCCAGGCTCTTATTTTTTATTTCTGTCTTGTTTTGTTTAGTCTTGTTTCCGTATTTGTTTTTTTAATGCACTTACTCTCTTTTTCTGGGTTTTATTGTTTTGAACTATTTTTATATTGTTGTAAATTTTAAAATTCACCGATTTTGAAGATTTACATTGTGTGTTACATTTTTTAAAATTTTATTTTAACTGTTATTCAAGTACAGTTTTCTGTCTTTTACTCCCGTCCCAGTCCACCCCCCCCAGTGCTCCCTTCCTCCCTCCCATTTCCACCCCCCTTAGTTTTTGTCCATGTGTCCTTTATACTTGTTCCTATAATCCCTTCCCTTTTTCCCCTGAAATTCTCTCCCCTCTCCCCTCTGGTTACTGTCATCCCGTTTTCTGTTTCAATGACTTTGGTTATATTTTACTTTCTTGTTTGTTTTGTTGCTTAGGTTCCTGTTAAAGGTGAGATCATATGGTATTTGTCTTTTACCACCTGACTTATTTCACTCAGCATAATGCTTTCCAGTTCCATCCATGCTGTTGCATGGGGTAGGAGCTCCTTCTTTCTTTCTGCCACATAGAATTCCATTGTGTGTATGTACCATAATTTTTGGATCCATTCACTTACTGATGGGCACCTAGGTTGCTTCCAACACTTGGCTATTGTAAATTGTGCTGCTATGAACATTGGGGTGCATAGGTTCTTTTGGAATGGTGTTTCAGGGTTCTTGGGATATAATCCTAGCAGTACAATTGCTGGCTCAAAAGGCAGTTCCATTTTTAGTTTTCTTAGAAAATTCCATACTGTTTTCCATAATGGTTGCACCAGTCTGCAATCCGACCAACAGTGAACTAGGGTCCCCTTTTCTCCACAACCTCTCCAACACTTGTTGTTTGTTGCTTTGTTTATGATGGCCATTCTGACTGGTGTAAAGTGGTATCTCATTGTGGTTTTAATTTGCATTTCTCTGATGGCTAGTGATATTGAGCTATGTGTTACCTTTGACTTGTGGCTATGCTTGTATATAAAAATATACCCCAAGTTTTCATTTCCAGTTATCAAAATTTAGCGCAATTTCATCTTGGGTAATTTTTTCCATGTTAGGTGAGGAGTTTGTCATGATTTTAATTGTATTTCCTTTTAATAAAGTTTGTGTTTTATTCTTTAATTGTCGTAATTTCTTTATTTTTTATACTACACAACTTTTTTTTCAGGATTTTTTTCTACTTTGCATGCAGTTTCACCTTATTTTTAATAACCATCTAAACTCAATTTCATTTTTAGTTGGTTTCAGTGTCAACTGTTAGTCTTTCTTTCTTTTCTTACTATGTCCTTATTTTTTATTTTTAAATTTGAATTTAAATTTATTTTAAATTAATTTTTTAATTAATTATTTTTTTCAAGATTGTGGATGATAGATTTTTCTCACCATGCCTGCATTTTATCATAACTTTCTATTTGCTTTATGCCTGAATGACAGATTGGCTCAGCACAACATCTTTAGCTCACCAACTTTTTTTCCTCTAATTTTCTGGTTTATTTTTCATTGTCTCTTGGCCTCCCCATTACAAAAGAATAGTCTGAGGCCAACCCAATTTTGATTTTTCTGTTAGTAATGTGTTGTCTGGAGGATTTTTTGTTCGATGGTTTGTTTATTCTTGTAGGTCCAATATTTTTTCACTCTTTGTTTTTTTTCAATATTTTACTCTAGGCCTGTTTCAACTGAAGAGTTATCTTTGACAATTGTGTCCATATTTATCTCATCACAAAGTCCTGTTGATTTGTTACCTCTTAATTATCTCTGAAGTCTTACTCTCCTCTGCTACACTCCGAAGTCAAGCTACTGTTATGTCTTACTTCTCATTGTAAGAGCCTCTGGCTTACTTCTTTACAAGCCTACACACTTTAACTAGAGACATTGTTTTTTCCCAAATTAAAATTTGTTCACCTCATAGAACTGCTTAAATCAGCAAAATATCTAACGTGAATTTACCACAGAATATTTCAAATTGCAGGTGGGGATCCACAGATGAATCATGAAGTTCTGAAATCAATTTATTAGATCATAAGAACATTTAAACATCATTATATACATAAATTAATATATGCATATATACACATATATAAAATATACATAATGCCATAAGTCTAAACAAAAGATTTCACAAACTATTACATATTCTTACTACAAGAAAAACATTCTAGTATGTTCTTTTGTATTCTGTTCTATTTCATGTTTCTTATTGATTTCTACATATGTACATATGGGTATGTGTACTGAGTTACTATGTAAACATACACCTTATTGAATGTCTTGGTAAAAAAATGATTGAAGTATCTGACGTGCAGTGCCATGCATGGTCCTGCTCATGCCTACTTCCTCACTGTGTTGTCATATACGTTCCTCCTGAGTCAGCTCCAGTCTCACTGGCCTTCGGTCATGCTGTGCTCACTTTTGCTAAAGAACTTTTCATATGCTATATTCTTTCTTTTGGGGACTCTCCAGTTTCTTAACTTTCACTGTTTCTCAGACCTCATGTGAAATATAACTTCCTAAAGAAAATATTTTCTGACCTCCTGCATGGATCAAATCCCATATCACATGATCTTATAACACCATCTACTTTCTTGTCATAGTTGTAATTTTATATTTATTCATGTGATTATTTGCCTGTCTCTCCAATTACCCATGAAGGAAAGGATATGGTAGGTGTTCCTTTTTGCTTTCTTTATCCTCTGTGTACTCTGTAAAATACAACCTCAATAATTATTTGCATATATAATAAGTGAATGTATATTCACACATGGTTTTGTTTTAGCTTGAAAAGATTGTTTTTCACTGTAGTTTTGGTTACTGCTTTGCTTTGTCTCTAACTTCTTGTTTTTTCCTATTTTGCATCTTCCTTGTAAAGGCCTAGACTTCTTAGGGTGCATACATTTTTTGGTCAATATTTATTTATTTTTATTTTTATTTTGAATTTTTTCATTGTTGTTCAATCATATTTGTCCCCATCCCCCACCCCATTACTCTCCCCTGCCCTACCCACCCCCACCTCCCACTTTCAATCCTCCTCCTACCCCCACTGTTGTCCATGGGTCCTTTATACATGTTCCTTGACTTGACCCTTCCCCTTATATCCCCCATTATCATCCTTCCCCTCTTCTAGTCACTGTCAATTTGTTCTTTATTTCTATATCTCTGGTTCTATTATTGCTTGCTTGTTTGTTTTATTAATTAGGTTCTACTTATAGGTGAGATCATATGGCATTTGTCTTTCACTGCCTGGCTTCATTTCACTTAACATAATACTCTCCAATTCCATCTATGCTGTTGTAAAAAGTAGGAGTTCCATATTTCTTTCTGCTGCATAGCATTCCATTGTTTAAATGTACCATAGTTTTTGGATCCACTCATTTACTGATGGGCACTTAGGCTGTTTCCAGCACTTGGGTATTATAAATTGTGCTGATATGAACATTGGGGTGCACAGGTTCTTTTGAATTGGTGTTTCAGAATTCTTAGGGTATGATCCCAGCAGCAAAATTGCTGGGTTGAAAGGCAGTTCCATTTTTAGTTTTTTGAGGAAATTCCATACTGCTTTCCACAGTGGCTGCACCAGTCTGCATTCCCCACTACAGTGTACCAGGGTTCCTTTTTCTCCACAACCTTGCCAGCACTTGGTCAATATTTTAATAGTTACTCTTCTTCTCTGCATTCTGAAATAGCTTCTTAAATCTATTCTTATCAATTACAAGATTGAAATGTGTAGATTATTTTTTCCTTGTCTCTACTTTTCACTTATTGCCTATTATTTTCTTACTTGAACCTGTTACATTCTTACCTAATACTCTTATCTTGTTATCTTTAAAGTTCGGTCTATTCACTCCTATTACTTTCTGCTCCTTTATCATATAAACAATATCTCCTTTCATCTTATTGAGGACTCCACACCATTTTCTAAAAGTTTCTTCTGGTTTTATCATCACTTGTCTTCAAAAGTTTATCCTTTTAGGACTTAGGAAGATGAGCTTGCGTTCATTTGATGTTCAAGGGTCTCCCTCTTTTTCTTTTTCTTCTTCTCCTCCTTTTTTTTTTGCCAATTTACTGTTTGTGGTACTCACTGTCCACTTGGGAGTTATAGGTTCTCAGACCTCTAGCTGTAGGAAATGTGACGTGCCAAATACCTAGCCGGCGGGCAGCTTTTTAATGAGGCTCATTGGCATGAGATGGAGTCTTCTTCCGTTTCAAAGTCTTTTTCTTCTATGCAAATGCTAATTTCTCAGTGTTTTATAGACTTACTGGATGGGAGTATAAAGAAGGATAAGGACTGATATTTTGGGTGATTCAGACATTTGGCTGAACATTGACAGAGAAGCCCTGCTCCTCAGGCTGAGGGAGAGTGTGCGTCTCTGACCTGGGGGCAGACAGTGGCGTGCGTCAGAATCTCTGTTCTGTTTCCTTCGAAGCTGGCAGGTTCATTCCATTTAATAAACATGAATAATAAGTGCTTGTTTCTGAAATCAGCTCCATTGTTTTTGTGGTTAGTTAAAACTTCTCATATACGAACTTCACAGATTATTAACTAATCTTAGTTTTTATTTTCTTTTTTATGTTTTCATTTATTTTATATGATGAAATTAAAATTGCGATATTGAATTTTCATAGACTGATTACTCTTTCACAGAAATTTTACAGATTGAATAGTCTGAAATTTGAGAAATAAAGTACTTTTCTTTTTGGTATCAGGAAGGAAATTATATTTATAGTCCCTTTAGAATGAACTGTTTGAACCAACTTGGGAACCTCCAGCCGAGGGGGTTTCTGGAATCTACAAAATATAAAGAACTAATTGTGTACTGTGAAGCCAAACCAAAGCTAACAACCCCCTTAGTACTTTTATTTACCTGAATGCCTCAAGGTAATTAAATTTTTGGTGTTTAAAATTACTAGGTTGGCAGAAGGAAACTTTTGGAGGTGATGAATATTCCAATTACCTTGGTTGTGGTAATACTTTCACCAATATATGCATTTTTCAAAACTGGTAAATCGTATACATTAAATATGTGTGGTTTTTGTGTTTATCAATTACACCTCAATAAAGCTGATAAATTAAATTTCAAGGTTGGTGTATTTCTTAATAGTCTTTGGTATATCTGAACTAATGACAGATTTTTATTTTTATATGTTTGTTTAGAAATAAGTTAGTAATGACTGGGTATATGGGAAATTTTCTGTTTGGATTTTCTTATTGCTTGTCATATTTTTCATCCTAATGCCCAGGCTTTGATATCCCAGGGTTGTTTAGTTTTTAATTGATATTTATGCTTCTATCAGTTCTATTTAAAAATTTTTACCAAGGGCAACAACAATTTTCCGAAGTGTTTTTACATACCATTGTCATTAGCTATTGAGCCTTCTCTTCAGATTCATCTTTCAGAAGGAGATATGAACTTTATGAGTCATTGAGCGAGTTAAGTAAAAATAAATTTAATAGCTTTAGGGAAGAAGCTTAAAGGAAAAGGGTAGATTGTGTTTTTCCCTACGGTAAAACTATTGTTAAATGAAGAAATAGTAGAACTAATTTTATTTCCCCAGAATACATACACTCAAAAATGGTTTAACCCTATCTTCTATCTGATATGTATATTTAAAAGAAATTACCCCTAAGGCAATTTTGAATAAAGTGCTGTCCATTTTTTTTTTGTTATTAACGTTTAGCAGTACAAACTGTCACTCCACACTAGCCAGCTTGTGTCTGTTATATTGCTTGCCCTAGTAAATATGTGGTGACAAAATTTCAGCAATGTTGATGACATTAAGATTAATTTTTAGAAGAAAATTATTTCATGCTTTAGCACTTCCAGATGAGAATACTATGGTAGAATGATTTTGAATATTTAATAATGCTTACTCCCTTAAATATATGTGAAATTACATTTAGATTATCACAGAGGTGGTAGTTTATAAGTTATGAAATGAATGAGTTTAACAACCTATGTTCCTTTTCCATCTAACACTACAGAGAAGGGCATGAAGAGAATATGTGCAGAGTGATCAAATAAATATACATTTCCTATAGACAAAAATTCAGATGAATCACCAACGAAGCTTATAATGGAGCAATGCAATGGAGCAATGGAGCAATATTCCAGCAATATAATATTATCTAATGAATATTTGGCTAATATAATCTTTGGTTATCTATTAAAGTGATTCCATGCAAAAATAATTGTGTCTTATAAATTAGTACACATGAGACTTATCACATTAATGTTTTCTGGAAATTAGATCTAGGAGCATATGATTTTACCATATAAACTCAGTAGCTCTGAAACTCCCTTGGGAGGTTAATTAAAGTTTGGCGTGCCAAATTATTATTTTTCTATTATCCTGAATCTTAAAGGAGCCTGAGAGATTGGACATGGCAGAAATGTTTCATGGACACTTCAGAGATTAAGACATTTTCATTTACTTTCCATAGTGCCATATTGTGAGAAATAATGTTTAGTCATTGAAAAATGTGATGAAGAACATAATTAGGCTCAAAGAATATCCATCTATTTACTTTTGGGGGCTTGGATTATAAAGTCCTATAGTCATTTGGGTTATTGATTAAGTCATTACTATTTCTGGAGATTTTTCATTGAATTTATTGAGGTGACATTGGTTAATAAAATTATATACCATAGTTTTGAGGGGTACAGTTCCATTACACATCATCTACATATTGTGTTGTGTGTTCACCACCCCAAGTGAAGTCTCTGTCCCCACTTTTGAAGATTTTCAAGTGCTGTTGATTTGGGCTGAGATAAAGCATCATAGCATAGTACTTTATTGAGGGAATTAATGGGCTTCATATTTCCTTGCATCTAAGCAACAGAAAGATTTGAAAATGAGTTAGCTTAGGCGTGACTCGATTATGATTTATACATGGGAGAGAGAGATGTTTAATGAAAGTTGATGTGAAGTAGAGAATAACCAGCCAGAAAGAAATTCCATTAAAAAAAAAAAAAAACATGAGAAATAGGTTGTCTTTGAAGTGCCGTAACATCAGAGTTTACAAATGCAGCAAAATTCCTAATCCAGTGTGTACTCATAGTGAAAGTGGACAGGACAATATAGTGTTTAGAAAGTTCAGGAAGCAATAATTACATTACTGACATCACTTTTCTGACTTAGAGCTTACATTTTGGTTCATTTTGAAAGTTTTAAGAGTTTTATATTTCACAGATTTATGTGTATATTCTTAGACATAAAAGGGATTGAGAATGTACTTCTCTGTGATGTCCTTTACAGAAAGATGGGGCCTAGAAGTTTGAGAATTTGCATTGTGGAAGACCTCATAAAAAGTATTTGAAATTATTATGAGTTGTGTTTGTCATAGCTCAATGGTATGGAGATTGTGATAATATCACAGATTTAGAGCAGCCTAAAGACCATACTGAGTATCTAGCCAATTCTAGTAAAACCATTTTCTTTACAGGAAAATAAATCAGAAAAAAGTGAGGAGTTCAGACAATAATTGATTTGTTCAGAGGTGGTATTATGTTGAAAGTACAACCATTTTTTTAGGTTAATTGCAAAAGCTGACAATTATGAGAAGGATTCTAATAATAAAAACAAAGACCCTATATTATGCTTCATCTCAAATCTCATAGATTGAGGACCAGTGTTTGTTTTCCTCTTCTAAGACCAGATTTTTGAAGCCATAATTTCATGGTTTATCCTTAACCATGGCTTCCCACCCACTTCCTTCTGGTTGAACGAGAATGCTTAGTTATGTAGAAAGGATCTAACTCACTGAGAGGCAAATGGACTTGATATCTGGGTCAAAAATAGTCAAAATGCCAAGGAAATTATGTAGCTGATGTCCTAATGCAATTTGAGAAATTATTGTGAATCTTCTAAAAGGCATGAAGGGTAGAATTTCTCAACAAGTAGAATATTAGTGTTTAGATTGCAGGCTAGACAACTCATAGACAGGAACACTGGAGTTTTTCTTCCCCTTTGAACAAAATGTACCTGAACCTTGAACCAAAGTTCAGAAGCTTCCTCATTCTACACCTGAAAGAAGACAGAACTACTCACCTTGAACAGGTATAGCTGCTATCACCTAGTCTCTTGCAAATTTGTATTTCCTTGCTCCTCAGAAAATTTTGAGAATTAGCTCTTCTCAGTCCAGTAATGTTCACTTCAAGGCCCTAAATATTATAGACTTATGTTTTCAATTAATCAAATTTATTTAGGATGGGTATCCAAAAATCTTTTGGCCCATGGTGCAATTAAGCTTCACAGCGCCCCCCCAATCTGGGAAATACAATTTGTCTCTTCTCCATCCAGCTTCATTTTTCCACTAATCTCTCTCAGCTAATGAGCATAGTAGAGATAGGTAAGCCAGCAAATTTCACCTGCAGCGGTTTTAGCCAACATTCAAGTGAAAAATGCAAAATACAGTAGCACTTCTGGTGCTTGGGTTTATCACTATAGTGGGAAAGAAGAAATGGGAGCAGTATGGCTTCCAATGTCAGATGTGGGGCCCATTGATTGTTTACAGTTTTCCCCCTTCATTTGCTGTAGCATTAACATGTAGTGAGATGCACAAATCTGAACTACCTATTCATGAATTTTAGCAAGTGTGTATACTCCTGTAACTCAAACCTCTTTAACATCACCCCAGAAACTTCTGATAAATCCCTTCCCAATTAGCAAATGCCCTAGCCCACACTTCAGAGGTAACTACTGTTCTGATTTTTTATTACAAAACAGTTTTCTCAATTCTAGAATTCCATATAATTGAAATAATATAATATATATTCTTCTGTGTAAGCTTTTATATTAGTTTGCTAGGGCTGCCATGAAAATTACCACAAATGTATGGTATAAACAACAGGAATATATTTTCTTACAGTATTGGAGGCTTAAGGTTCAAGATCAAGATACTGGCAGATTTATTGTTTTAAGTATATATTATTAATTATGCTATTATGACCGTCTCCTTTTCCCCCCTTTGACCCTTTCCACCTGGTATCCCCCTTCCCTCCAGCATTCCTCCCATCTTAGTTCATGTCCATGGATCATACATGTAATTTCTTTGGCTTCCCCATTTCCCATACTAGTCTTAACCTCCCCCTCTCTATTTTGTACCTACCAATTATGCTTCTCATTCCTTGTACATTTCCCCCCATTCTGCCTCCTCCCCCTCCCCACTGATAACCCTCCATGTGATCTTCATTTCTGTGAGTCTGTCCTGTTCTAGTCGTTTGCTTAGTTTGTTTTTATTTTGTTTCATTTTCTCTTAGGTTCAGTCATTGATTGTTGTAAGTTTGTTGTCATTTTATTGTTCATAGTTTTTGATCTTCTATTTCTTAGGTAAGTCCCTTTAACATTTCATACAATAACAGTTTGGTGATGGTGAACTCCTTTAACTTTACCTTATCTGAGAAGCACTTTATCTGCTCTTCCATTCTAAATGATAGCTTTGCTGGATAGAGTAATCTTGGATGTAGGTCCTTGCCTTTCATGACTTTGAATATTTTTTTCCAGCCCCTTCTTGCCTGCAAGGTTTCTTTTGAGAAATCAGCTGATTGTCTTATAGGAACTCCTTGGTAGGTAACTGTCTCCTTTTCTCTTGCTGCTTTTAAGGTTTTCTTCTTATCTTTCATCTTGGGTAATGTGATTATGATGTGCCTTAGTGTGTGCTTCCTTGGGTCCAATTTCTTTGGGACTCTCTGAGCTTCTTGGACTTCCTAGAAGTTTATTTCCTTTGCCAGATTGGGGAAGTTCTGTTTCATTATGTCTTCAAATAAGTTTTCAATTTCATGTTCTTCTTCTTCTGGCACCCCTATGATGCGGATGTGTAAAAGTTTCAAGTTGTCCTTGAGGTTTCTAAGCCTCTCCTCATTTTTTTGAATTCTCATTTCTTCATTCTGTTCTTGTTGAATATTTATTTCTTCCTTCTGTTCTAAATGTTTTATTACAGTCCTGGTTTCCTTCCCTTCACTGTTGGTTTCTTGTGTTTTTTTATTTCACTTTGCATAGGCTTCACTTTTTCCTCTATTTTGTGACCATACTCAACAATTTGTGTGAGAAGCCTGATTACCAGTGTTTTGAACTGTGTGTCTGATAAGTTGGCTATCTCTTCATCACTTAGTTGTATTTTTTTCTGGAGCTTTTATCTGTCTTTTCATTTGGGCCATATTTCTTTGTCTTGGCCCATCTGTTGTGTTGTAAGGTGCAGAGCCTTATGTATTTGCCTGGGTGGGGCAACCCACTTCACTGCATTGTGGCACTGTCTGTGGGGAAGGGGCCAGAGAGGGAACAATCCTGGTTGCTATTGCTTGGCTCTTGCTGGCTTTCAGTCACTTCCCCAATTACCCACAAGCAAATGGGGCCTTTCTGGTGCTGATACCCAGGTGGGTGGGTTTGTGTACATTCTAGGACCCTGTGGGTCTCTCCAATGAACTCTCCTATGAGGCTGGAAGTTTCTCCTGACACTGCAAGCCCTACAGATTTTTATAGCCAAAGGTTTTGAAACTTTCTTTTCCCACACTGGAACCCTGGGTTGAGCAGTCTGTCTCGCTTCCCAGTTGTTTCTCCTGGTTTATCCGCATGCTAATGTGGTACTACCAGCCACCCCTTTGCCTTGCATCCTTTCTGCCTCTCCTACCAGTCTGGATGCATGTTTCTTTTTAATTCTTTGGCTGTCAGACTTCCATGCAGTTTAATTTTCTGGCATTTCTGGTTGTTTTTAAATTTGTTATCCTTCTTTAAATTGTGTGAGGAGATGAGTATATATACCCGTGCCTCTATCTTGGCTGGAAGTTCAGATTTGTTTTTTCTTAACCCCCTCTCCTTTATGTGCAAAGTGCATATTCTTCGCCCTCACATGATTGTCTCTCTGTCTCTGTGTTGTCTGTGTTATATTGTCCTGTGCTTATATGGACACCATCATATTGCATTAAGGACCACCCATATCACCTAATTTTTTAATTACCTTTTAAAGGCCCTATCTCCAAATATAGTCACATATTGAGATACTAGGGGTTATGAATTCACTATATAAATTTAAGGGATGGAAGGACACAATTCAGCCCATGATAGCTTTTTTTAATCATCAAAATGTTTCTGAGAGTCTTGCATGTTATTTTTATCAGTAGCTCATTCTTTTTTATTCCTGGGTACCATTTAATTATGTGAATTAACCACATTTTTTTTTCTATTAATGGACAAGTGGACCACTTTTAGTTTTGGGATATTGTAAGTGAAGCAACTTGAACATCCTTGTATGTCTCTTTGTGAACATATATTTTCATTTATCTTGCTTCAAGATCTAGGGGTGGATTTGCTGGTCACAGGAGTAAATGTATGTTTAATTTCATTGGAAACGTTCAGAAGCTTTTCTAAAGTCTGTACCCTTTTACATTCCTACTATAAATTTCTGAGAATTCTGGTTGTTCCAAGTTTTATTACTATTTGGTGTAATTGGTCTTTTAAATTTTAGTCATTCACATTGGTATGTAATAGTATCTCATTGTAGCTTTTATTTGCATTTCCCTCAATGATGTGGAATACTTTTTGCATGTGGTACATACAGGGGGGCAGCCAAAACACCCAGAATTATCTCCTGGAAGGTAAGCCCCTTGTAGAACAGGCTTCCCTGCTAGGTGAGCCTTACAGGAAATGATCTGTATCAGTGTACCAGCTGGTGTTGTGAAAGGCTGTGTTTGGCTTCAGCAAATTTTTTTGGAAGCCTCTTTTAATGCATTTACCCATTTCATGACGGGTGATTTACAAGTGCACCTGCCCACACCATGCCAACTGTTCAGCAGTTTTAGATAAAAAATGTCATAACCCCCATGGCCACCCTCCCTATTCACCTGATCTCACCCTGAGCAACTTTTTTTTTTTGTTTCCCCAGATGAAAAAATTCCTCAAAGGGAAACATTTTGCCAGTGTGGAAGAGATGAAACAAAAAACGGCAGAATCACTAAAAGGCATCAAAATTGACAAGCTCAAAAATGGTTTTGAATAGTGATAAAAACACCTGGATAGGTGTATTGCATCAAATGGAGAGTAGTTTGAAAGTGACTAAAGCTTAGACATATAAAAATAAATACACAGTTTTTTGTAAATACATTTGTTTTTGGTGGGGACCCCCTCATATATACATTGGAATATTACTGGGCCATAAAAAATGAAATCTTACCATTTGTGACAGCATGGGTAAAGCTAGAGAATATTATGTTAAGTGAAATAAGCCAGTCATAGAAAGACAAATATAAGATTTCACTTGTATGTGGAATCTAAAGAACAAAATAAACAAACAAAATAGAAACAGACTTATAGACATAGAGAATAGAGTCATGGTTGCCAAAGAGGAGGGGGGATGAAGGACAGGGTGAAAAAGGTAAAGGGATTGAGAAGTACATGTTGGTAGTTACAGAATAGTCACATAGATGTAAAGTACAGCATAGGGAATACGTCAATAATATTGTAATAACTATGTACGGTGCCAGGTGGGAAATGGTAATACCAGGGAAAACACTTTGTAAAGTATATATGGTTATCTAACCTCTATACTGTACAGCTGAAACTAATAGAAAATAATATTAAATGTAAACTATATTTGAAAAATAAAATTTAAAAAAGGCCATTCCAGGCAGAGTAAAAAGAAAAACAAAAATGTAAATACTAGTAAATATAATTTATGGATTACCTATCATACACCAGGCACAAAATACAGAATAATATAAAGATAATTTCATTATCTTCATATCAAAATTATTTTATCTTCATTTTACATATGGGGAAACCAAAGCTCAGAGAGTTCAACTGACTTGATTAGTGTTTCATAGCTAGAAAAGTTGAGTGAAGCTGAGATTTAAATTGAGATAACAAAGACTGTTGTGAACCATCCTGCCTGGTTTCAGAAGCTGTAACTCCCCATGGCTAAGGCTGAGTGAGAGACCCTGGGACCATAAGCCACTAAGGAGACAAAGTTTATCTCCCTGGCAGGAGTGCCACCTCTGCCCCCTTTTACTTCACCCTGCTTGGCCCTGGGTGGATGACTGGTTAGCAAATGATGGGTAAGATTCTTCAAAGGAGGGATGACCTAAGACAGACATGCTCATGAAAGGGCCTTCAGGGAAGGACTTGAGGGGCTATAGAAAAAGGGGGTTATGGACCTTTGCCCCTCAGCTTCGACATATTGAGTCCTCATTCTGTCTGTGAGAAATCTCCTAATCTCTTGGCTGCCTTACTTCCTCTGCCTGACTTAAGCCTGAAACAATGACAGTGGGCAGTGCAGCCCTGTGCTGGGTAGGGCAGGTTCCCTGGGGCAATCAGGCCTAAGAAAGAATTCATAAAATCCTGTGAAACCTGCTTGGCTAAGAATGTCCTCAGTTTTCTGATAAGGGTCCAAGCAGGAACTGAGTTTGTTTCCTAAAGTTTTATAGCCGTTTAGCTAACTGACCCTGACCCAGAATAAGCCCTCAGAGTTCTTTGTATGTCATCTGTTGTTTGATCCTTACTGCCTGACAATGATTGATGAGCTTTACCTGTATTCCTGTGTAAACTGAACACAATAAAAGCCCATTGAGAAACAGGCTCCTGGTCCTTCTCCTTTGAGAGATCGGCTACCCCCAGACAGATCATGTCTTGGTAGATTTATTCTCATCTGTGGTGAACAGGGTTTGGCGGGGAGGTCCTGCTGCCACAGCTTCCTCCCCTGCAAAAGATTGTACTTGTAACACTGTCACTTTTTGTTTGGTTGGATTGCTATTTAAATGGGATAGTGCTTATTAAAGTACTTTGCAAGACAGCTGACATGTAGTAGGTGTTCAGTTGACAATCCCAGCTATTATTAACTTTTGCTTTGGATAGCCATTGACATGCAGTAGGTATTCCATGGATGTTAGCAATGATTAGTTTTAGGCAATAGTTTTTATCCTGGTATTGAGAAAAGCATGATTTATTTAACTGAATTTCCCCTCCAATTTATTTTAATTTATTTATCCTACAGTAATTTTTGTCTCTTATAATGAGCTACATCCCCAAACTACAATGATGACCCAGATTTAATGAGTAATATAGATTTATAAGGAATAAATCAATTTAAATGTAATTTTAAATTTTAATTAATATTTGAGGCAAATGTATATTCTATGGAGGCACAGGACAGTACTCAATATGAAACTGGTAGAATTAAGAAAGGCTTCCAAAACAAAATCTATGCTGAATCTCGAAGGAAAAGAAAGCATAATGTAGCTAAAGGGGGAAAGTGTGGGAGAGAAAATGAGGACAGTCAAGGTACATAGTACATTAAGATAGTAAACCAAGAAATATCTAGGAATTAAAAATAATTTGCCCTGACTGGTGTGGCTCAGTGGATTGAGCACTGGCCTGTGATCCAAAGGGTCACCGGTTGGGTTCCCAGTCAGGGCACATGCTTGAGTTGCAGGCCAGGTCCCTACTAGGCGGTGCATGAGAGACAAACAAACATTGATGTTTCTCTCCCTGTCTTTCTTTCCCCCTCCCTTTCCATTTGTTGAAAAATAAATAACATCTAAAAAATATAATTTAATACAGCTGGTTTGTGTACAATTGCCTGCTTTACTTCTCTGTTGCTGTGTAACTAACCACCCAACTTCATGGCTTGTTTTAAGACTTAAATAATAACAGCATTTATTTTACTCATGAATCTGCAGTCCAGGCAGGGGTTAGGGAGAATATTTGTGTCTGCTCCATTTATCATAGATTTAATTGGAAGCCTTGGAGTTGTGATCATATGAAAGTTCATTTACTCACATGTCTTGGGTCCTGTGTATCCCTCTCTATCTTCACATGGTTTTCCAACATGATATCTCTAGTATGGTATGTGCATTTCTTACTTGGTTATTCAAGTTCCAAACGTGCGGGTCCTGAGAGACGGAGAGGACTGGGGGAGCCAAAGCTGAATCTGTGCTGACTTTATGGCCTAGTATTAGAAGTCATGCAGCCTCACTTCTACATCATTTCATTCATTAGAAGTGTCATTAAGGCTGGGACACACTTATGGGGAGGACAATTAGACTTCAATTCTTGAGAGGGAGTGGTATGCTTCTGAAACAGCATGTGGGACTAGAATTAATGCCAGGGTCAATTTAGAGACTATAATCTGCCACAGTGTTTCTGCTTCTCTGTGTTTCATTAAGGGAAGGAGAGAAGTGAGAGCAAGGACTGGTTAGAAAGGATTCTAAACAGGTAAGCAGTTATCAGATTATGAGTGATCATTTAGACCACAGTAACAGAGTCAGACTATTTCTTGAAGGCAGTGTAGCATTTTGATGGGTGTGTGTGACATAATTAAAGTTTTCTCAAAATGATGTGGGCTGTATGTAGAAGAAGCAAATGTGAAAGCAGGAACTCCAGTTAGGAAGCCGTTGTAGTAGTCTAGTCAAGAAATCATGCTGCTCTGCACTGAAGAATTTGGAGAATGGTGGAACTCTCCACCGATTCACAAAGTTGTGAAGTCTCTAGGAGGGACAATCATTAATACTCAAAGACTAACTGGGACCAGGAGTGACAGGAAGCTTTCTGTCTTATGTGACTATGACAGGCCACATTGGAGAGGCAATGTGGTACCATTTACTAAGATAAGGGACATGGGAGGAGGAACAGGTGTAGGATGAAGTGGAGAGTAAAAGGTAATTTAGTTTTATATGTGTTAAGTGGGGATAACTGTGGTGTGATCTGTTAAGCTATCTCACTGGTCATTAATAAAATATGTGGAGCCCAGCAATGCAATCAAGTTTGACAGTCATTGGTCTGTAAACCTAAATTAAAGGACTAGAAGTTGTTGAGGTCATTTAGAGTTTGTAAAAAGTAAAAAGAAAAATATTTTAGGATAGTACCTGGATAAATGTAACAAAGCCTAACAATTTAGGAATAATCGCAGCTACCTGAATCCCAAACTCTACATGTATCATCCAAATACTATACAGACAAAGAAAGTACGTAAACCCACACAGACTCATGTGCACAACCTAACTAGGAGATAAATACCATAAATGTATTTACGTAAAAGAAGGAACTAAACAAATAGTTTCAAAGGCAGCTCTGGAGCACACACCAAAGTAGAGTGATAGAATCTTAATGGAAAGGAGAAAATGAAAAAATAATATGCCACAGAAAAGAGAAGGCAATGTTAGTCTTGTCATGATATAATACAGATTAAAAATCACTATGTGATTCAGAACAATGACTCATGAAAATCAAAAGGTGGTGGCTCAAAATTACTAAGATGAAAATCTTGATAGAGTCTCACTTGTAGAAAATTGGAAAAAGTTTTGTGGTAAAGAAGACAAGAAAAAATGCAGTGGGTAATAATGATCTGAATAAATAAAAGAGATACACTAAATACAAAGACAAATCAATTCTTGTCATAATATAATACCATTATTAAAGAAATCATAGTTCATTATATCAACAGAAGAGGGTGCTCTTGAACTAAGAAAACTATTAAGACACCAAATGCTGAACACCTGTCTACATAGAATTATTTCTTTTTGCTAATCAAATAAAATATAAGACATTTAAAATAAACAGAAAATAGCTGAACACAACCATAAAGACTACTATAAGAAGATGGAAAATATGAATCAAAATATTTCTGTTGATGAAAATTATTCTAAAAGAATGAAGTATAGGAATATTGAATTAAATATCCTTAAATCCATGTTTTCATATATTAAAAATCCCGACCCAATCAGAAACTCAAAAATTCAGAAGAGGGGAAGAAAAATGTTAGAATTAAGTAAACTTCAGAAAGGAAAAAAAGGAAAAGACAGAATTATCTCAGGAATAAAGACTAAACTACAAGAAGACTGAGGGAACAGAATCGATGGAAAACATAAGGGATATTGAGGAACAAAATGATCAAGAGCATGAAAGTAAAATAGAAAAACAGTCAGAGAAAGTGACAGAAGATAAGCAAAGATGATCTCACATACATATAATTGGAGTCCTTGAATAAAAAAATAATGATGGAATGAAAGTATTATTTAAAGTTATTGTATAATTTTTTAAAAATCCCCAAATGGTCAGCTTAGAGACATAGCCTAGTAAAACTCTTGGGCTTTCATGATAAAGACAAAAACCAAAACCAAAAACAAAACCTCTAGACCTTCAGGTGAAGAGACCAAATGACTTACAAGAAAATGAAATCAAGTTAAAGTCAGAGTTTATAAAAGCAAGACAACTTTGGAGGAAAATTTTTTAGAAAATGAGAGCAAAGCGAGTCAAATATTTTATATCTAAACAAGTTGTCCTTCAAGTCCCAAGGCTATATTAAAACAGTTTCGAAAGTGTGAGCACTAAAGGAGTACTGCATTCACAAATATAACTAAAGGATGAGTTTTATTTAACCCAATGAAGATGGGAGAAACCTTAGAAGGTGAACTGATGGTATATATTGAATATATTTCAATGTGGATCTAAGACTAAAACAAAGGGCAGAGAAGGAATGTGTAAGTATTCTATGTTCTGTTTTTGGAATTTAAGATATTTATTTTTTTAATTTTTATAGTTATTTTATTGTTCAAGTACAGTTTGTCTGCATTTTCCCCTCCCACTCCCCCCCACCCCAGCCATCCCCACCTACCTCCCCTGCTTCCACCCGCCTTGGTTTTATCCATGTGTCCTTTATAGTTGTTCCTGAAAACCCTTCTCTCCTTCCCCCACTTCATAGAACAGAAATAACCAACTGATCACAAAAACAATAGGGGAATCTGAGAGAGAAGGTAGAATAGAATCAACTTGTAGCTATACAGATAAAATGTGCAGCCAAATATATTATTTAGAGTTGACAAACCTAATAGTAGGAACCTCAGAAAGGGAAAAGCAGACTTTTTTTCAAAGAAAATATAGAAAACAATATAACCATTAAAAGAAAAACAAAACCTTTAGATACCAAAAATATAATTTAAAAAGGCCAAGAAATATTACATAGAGAAAAAAACACAGGAAGTATAACTAATATTCATGGTGTAATATATATTAGACTGGAGTCAGACTGTACTAAGTGGAAAAAACAAGGCAAAAGAAGGTATATGGCATGGTAACATTTGTAAAAATTAATAGAGTTATGTAATTTTTTTCAAAAAAGAAATACAAGAAAGATGTGTTAAAACTTAATGAAAATATTTACCCATTAGGGGCCAGTGGGTGGTAATGGCATGGATGGATAAAGTGGAAGGGAGACTTCTTTGAGTTTATCTTTTAATGTGTATCAAAGTTAGTACAAATACAATTTTTCCCATTTTGCAAGCTGGTGGGTGAAAAAACTGAGTAGCCAGATACTAAGGAGAAGAAACCCCAAGCCAAGAAGGCTGGTGCTGGTGGCAGTTAAGAAGGGGAAGCCCCACTGCAGCCCAAACCCTGTCCTAGTCAGAGAAATTGGCAGGTATTCCCGAAAAGCCATGTCCAGGAGGAGATACTCCACAGCTAAATCCAGGATTGAAAAGAAAAAGGAGAAAGTTATGGCTACTGTCACTAAACCAGTTGGTGGTGACATGAATGGTGGTACCCGAGTGATTAAACTTCACAAAATGCCTAGATACTGTCCTACGTGTCTAGAAAGCTGTTGAGCCACGGCAAGAGACCCTTCTTCAGTCAGCACGTGAGAAAGCTGCGGCCCGCATCGCTCCCAGGACCATTCTGATCATCCTCGCTGGGCGCCACAGAAGCAAGAGGGTGGTTTTCCTGAAGCAGCAGAACAGTGGCTTGCTACTCATCACTGGACCTCTGGCCTTTAATGGAGTTCCTCTGTGTAGAACACACCAGAAATTTGTCATCGCCACCTCCACTGAAATTGATATCAATGGTGTGAAAATCCCCAAGCATCTCACTGACTCTTACTTCAAGAAGTGGCAGCTGCCCAAGCCCAGACACCAGGAGCGGGGAGATCTTCCACACCAAGAAAGAGAAACACAAGATTACAGAGCAGCGCAAGGCTGATTAGAAAGCCCTGGACTTGTAAATCCTGCCAAAAATCAAAGCTGTTCCGCAGCTCCAGGGCTACCTCTGTTCTGTGTTTGCTCTCACAAATGGCCTTTATCCTCACAAAATGAAGTTCTACATTTCTTTTGAAAAACCTAATTAAAAAACTGATCTGTAAAAAGAAAAGTTAGTATGAATACAAAAAGTAAAACAAAAATTTTAAAAATAAAGAAAATAAATCCTAAAATTGAATACAAGCAGAAATAAATTAGTCTTTTTGTCAAAGTGAGATTGTAATCATACACATAAAAAGAATTGATTCAAGTAACTTTGAACATAGTAATCTAACTATACACTTTCAATTACATATATTCTACAGACAAAATGAGTTGGAAAGAATTACTGAAATTTACATGGTAAAGCTGCTGGTGATAGATTGTAGCAATCTAAAATTATTTGTATATATTGTAAGATGAAACAAATGATTATGTATATTACTATTGTTGGAGGCCAGTTTTCTGTATTAATATGGGATGTAGAAAGGCAAAGAAGTGCTATGGGGTGTTGGAATAAATTGGAAGAAAATATGAGGTCAGTGAAGAAAAATATTTTTTTTAACTGTGAAAGGCTTGAGTATATTTAATGCTGGCAGGAAAAAAGCAGTGATGAGAACAGATTAAAATATAAGAAAAAGAGGTAGAGTTAGTTATTGAGGTTGTGAGAAGACTGGGATCCTGCACTCAGGTAAATGCATTAACCTTAAGCGAAAGAATTCAAGGACTTTTTTGAATAATGGCTTTTATTGTCTCTGTGAAGCAGAAGATGACATCATATGTTAAAATGACGGGGGTGATGTGGTGGAGTAACAGAGAAGATTCCTATATCCACTATGGAGAGACTCAATTGGATTGCAGGGAAGGATTGCCAGACAGCACTGTGGATCTGGTCAGGGAGAAGACCACCACCTCGCTTTGGGAGCAGTGGATGTGTTTTCAGGATTTTCTTCAGCTATGTTCTTCAGCCTTAGAGTATAGACAGGGTAGACACATAAATTGGTCCAGGATTGGGATTTTTGTTTTCTAGTCCAGAGCTATTGGAAGAACAGTGGGTTAATGTTATTGTATTGAGAACATTGGTAAGAAGATGCTGATGTACTGAACTGCAGATTCTTAGATGAACAGGGAAGGAGGCAAAGGCAGGAGGGTGAAGGTAAGGAGAAAATGGAGTCATCAAGTGCTGGAGAACTCAATGAATATACATAACATTCACTGAGGAATCACTGAATGAAAGAGCTGGAGGGGAAGGGTAAGAAGTTGTGGCCAGAGAACAAAATAGCTGAATTCAGGTTTTCAGAGATGGAGCAGTGATGTCACAGTGCAGGTTTCCCCGTCACAGGGTCAGCTGAAATAAAGTGGAGAAGGTGACTGAAGATGAGAAGATCAAGAAATTGTGAAATTTACATATTGCATGGATAGGACATCGCCCAGAATGATGCCAGGAAGTTCATGGAGAGGAAGACCATAGTTATATGCTAAAGTGTTTAATGAATATGAGGACATTTTTCATACAATCAGAGGCATTCTGAGTACAAGGGGAGGGTGGAATATGGTATGGCTTGAAAAACTTAGAGCTCCAAGGGAAGGAGGCTGTGACATGAGGATTGGTTTGAAACACCACTGGATGTGGATGACTTGAGCTCTGTTTTTTCATTCTGAAATACCAAGGGTGTAGAGAGCCATATTCTCCACTTTAGGAGACTTCTGGGGAAGCAGCCAGTGTTCTAAGGGGTGGTATGAGGCTTTAATTAAGGCAAAAATATGAAGCTAGTTTAATGACAGGGCCAAGGACTGAGGGCTCCAGGAAGCCTAATGAAACTTTTGAAAGTGGGAGATTGGTTGGATGTTGGGGTCGGACGGCAGACACAGAACACTGGCATAATGCACGGGTCCAATTGGTTGCTCCAGAGGGGAAGCACTATAGGCT
>PVKM010020909.1:0-23005 GCA_004027735.1 Carollia perspicillata
AAACACAAGTGCATTTGTTCCGTGTAAGCAGTTACTATCCCAGGACTGCCCATGTAACCCCACCTGGTCAGAGTTGGTTAAACTTTGGCCCAGCACCAGGGCACAGGCAGAGTTCACACTTTACAGATAAGGAGGTTAGTGCCTTGCAAGCATTTGAAGTTATTTGCCTGTGGTCATGGACCTAGTGACTCCAGAGGCGGAGTCTGCATCTGCAGGTCTGGTGTCCACTGGGGACAGGAAGGTGCCGTGGAAAGAAGCATGGCTCTGGGGCTCCATCGAGGTGGGAGGGGTGGTGGTCAGCATTCCCTGGTTTCCTCTGACCTTGCCACTGCCCTACTTCTTAAAACTCTAACTGTGGAAGTAGGGAAATTCTACTTTTAGGACATAAAACTGGTTTATATTTTTGTGTGCTTTTCAGTTTTGCGGTCCTCCCAGCTTCCCAGAGCCTCATTAAATGACTGCTTGATTTCATTAACGCTGGTCGGAGGAAGCTGACCCTCTTCTCAGTCTGGGCTCTGTGTTATGCAGAAAAAGCTGTCAATGGGGCAGCCAGCTTTGCCTGCCTCCCATTTAAACGGGCTGTGCTTTGTTTTTTTCCAGAAAACACTGCAAGATAAACATTCCAGATGAGTAATCCGGCCCTGTGATTTCAAGAAATTGTTGGAGAGGTGCCCATCCACACTTTACAGTGCCTGTGGATCGAAAATTTAATTTTTAAAAAACTTCTGGTGTGTTCTTTTGTATGAAGTACTTCTAACATTTGTATTCATTGCTAGAGGGTAGATTTTGTATTTTGTGCGTGAACTTTGCATTTTCTTCCACCTTACGTAACCACTAACGTTAGCACGGATTTCCAGGGATCAGGCAGCGTGTTAATATGACTAGGCAGGCCTAACCCTCTTGTCCTGGAGGAGCACTCTTGATTTGTTCCCAGGACATTCATACTTGCCCAGAATGTTTCCGAGTGGTAGAGACATGGACCTAGTGACACAGAGGGCACAGGGCCATTGCTCCCCGGGAGCTCCTGCGGAAACGCCTCGCTGCCTCTCTTCCGTTTGGGCAGCACTTGAGACCAGTGTTGCTGCTGTGATTCAGTACCTTTCATTCATCTGCACCTGTATCTTTTATAGCAACTAAAACCATGGAATTATCTAATGAAATACACGTTTCTACTTAATCTTTTAAGCACAGGCTTTTAGGGGTAAATTTTAGAAGTCTCTGGATTCTTGCACTAGGTTATCTGTTAAACCACTGTGCAGAGAACTGGCCACCACCACGTTTTGTGGTGTTTCCACTGGTAGTGGTCTCGTGGACAAAGTCCGTATCCAAGGGCTGCAGTTTTCACAGCGCAGCTAAGATTCTTACCAACACAGAGTCTAAACTATCTTTGCTCAAATAATTTTTAAAGGAAAATTAGTAACTCATCTGTTCAGAAAATAACCTTTGCATGTTTTTATGGCACTTTAATACATATTTTTATAACTGCAGGTGCTTAAGATCTGCTTCAGCAGTGGAAATTGGGGTCCTTTGAGGGGTGGTTGCTGAACCCAGACCTGACACAGGCTCTGAGGTTCAGTCCCCTGAAGCCCAGAGTGCCAGTCGGGTTTTTCCTGTTGGGCTTTCTTTTTTTAAATGGTTTTCTGAAGCAAGACAAATTGCACTGGTCGTGTTTTTTGTATGTTCGGACTCTCTCACTTATTTTAGTCACCACCGTTTCCTTCATTATCTGTGATGCAAATTTCTCCGTGCATCCAATGAGAATGAAATACGTTTAAAATCTGCACCTTGGCCTGGTTGCTGGTGCCACCGGTCAAAGCTGCCCCTGGCGGGTTTTCTGTGCTTTGTGGCCTTGGCCCTTTCCCTCCCCTCCTGGCAGGTCTCTGTCCTTCACTGTGTGTCACCCTCCAAGGGTGCCGATGCTCCAGGGCCTGCTTTTACTTTTCAGCATTTCTACTGAAGGTGAGAAAGAAACTGGCAGGTGGAAGGGGACCTGGAGGGAGCAGGTGCTGGTTCACTGTTTTCATTTTGTTGTAACGAGTGGGGTAGGGGGTGGGGGATAAAAATGGAGAAAATGCTTAATTTGAGGATGAGGAGGTGTTTTTGTTTCAGCCAAAAAATAAAATGAGGTCAAAATATGTTGGTCACAAAGGTGCACTTGCTGCCTTGGCCCCTTCGCTGTCTCAGTCATGGAGACATGGTCCAAAAGCTTTAGGTTTTGGCACGGGTGCAAAGCTCTTACCAAGAACAGTGTTCCATGACTTGAGAGCACCTCCAAGGCCAAGTGCATGAGCTATTTTGGCATTTATCAACGGTGCTAATAAAAGGGGGGCATTTGCATGTGGTCTATGTGAGCTCTGTGTGCGTCTGAGTATACAACTTTGTCTCGGGTGGCTGCCCCCTGAGGATGGTTATGGGGGGGGTGGGCAGACCTACACCTTCACATCCTTTTTCTTTTGCCCAAACCAAAACAAATACTTTTGCTAATAGATAACTGTTCTTTTACTAAGAGATACTCTTTACCTATAGAAATGTATTTTGAAAACTTATTTTACACAGCCATTTTGTATCCATTGAAACTAACTTTGCATCAATAAAGTGCTATCCTTGAGAGGTTGAGTAGTTCTCATTATTGGTTCTTTCCCCAGGTTAGGTGTAAGGTTTTCTGGGAAAAGTTCAAAGACCTTCAAACATCTGTACAAAGTCAGGTAAATTACGCACCAGTAGCATCAGCACCCAACAACTGTTGTGTTGGCAATCCCAAAGGAAACAGTCATAAGGAATTATTTACAGTTGATCTGATCACCTACTATAAGTGAAAAATATGATAAAAATTAGTACTAGTAAGAGTTTGATGACAGCTGCCCACTAATTAGAAATCGTAGTCGGGAAAAGAGCTCATTAGCTGTGGTGGCAACCACGTATGTGGAAATACCATTAGTGTCTGAAATAGGAAAAAAGTAATTTCTCTTCTAAATATCACTGAGATGGGTAAGGAGTTTATTAGACATTTTAACAATCTGGACTTGTGAGGCTGATCTGGGGGTCTGAGCGGGTTCCCTCTGCCCACTGACCACGAAGCACGTACCCACTAGGTAGGGAAGCTCCTGCCTTCTCTAGTTTCTTCTCCCAGGCATCCTGCTTCGTGCCTTCCAGGCCCAGTGTGCCCACTGCAGCCTCCAAGGGGTCGCCCACCCTTATGTAGGCTCCGCAGGTTGCAGTCCCCACTGGCACTGTGCGACTGTAGGGGTCCAGTAGCAGCTTTGCGCCACCCTGGAAGCAGGGAGGACAGCCGTTGGGTTCCGATGTAAACGTTGGCGGTGGTGTTCCTGGGACGCAGAGGGCTTGGGCGTCAGAGGAGAGCGGTGTTTCAGCCAAGCCTGGGGCCTGAGGCAACCCTGCTGGGAGCGACACTTCCTCCCATCTGGGCTTTGGGGAAACGGGATTGGCGGTGGCTCCGGAGTCGGGAGCACTGTAGACGTCCCCTCAAGGACGAGGCTGTCGGTCGTGGACTAATTCCCCGGACCGCCTCGAGGGAACGGCCATGGGTGTCAGGAGCACACCACCTCGGAGGGCACAGCGGACGGGGCCTTGGAGTGGACACAGTTCCCCCGGACCCCGGAAGGAGAACTGGCTTGGGCTCCCGCGAGCCGGGAGCGGGTGGGGGTCGCGAAGATAGGGGGCCGTGTTCTTCCCCCAAGAGCGATCAGTCTCTAACGCGGCACAGCCTCGCGTGGCCCTCGTTGCCCTTTCGCCCTGGTCTCGGTAGCAGTGGGAGTGCCGTGGGCGGGGCTTAGAGGGCTGGAGGGCACGGGTGGGGCGGAGGGAGCCGGGACTCGGGGAATCGCGCCCCGCCCTCAGGATCGAGGCCCCGCCCAGGGCCCAGTCCGGGCCTCGCCCTGGACTGAGTCCAGCCGGGGAGCCGAGGCCCCGCCCAGCGAGCCCAGTCGCTGTCGATTTGCCGTCGACTCCGCGGGTCCTTGCAATCCGTTCACCAATCAGAGTTCAGTGCCGCGCGTCCGGACAAGCCAATGGGCCGCGCGTCCGCGGGGGCGGGGGCGGGGCGCCGAGCGGGGGCGGGGGCGCGGCGCGGCCCGCGGGCAGTCGGGAGCAGGCGGAGCCGGCGCTGGACCGGGAGGCCGCCGAGGGCGACGGCGCGGGCGGCCGGCGGGTGAGGACCTGGGGCCCAAGACCGCGGCGGTGGGTGTCGGAGGCCGAGGGCCTGGAGTGGCGAGCATGGGGCTCGCGGCGGCTCGGGCTCCTCGTACGGCGCTGTAGCGGAGGAGTCCACGTCTGCGTTCGCAAGGCCTTCGCGGATGGTGGGCTGCGTGAGAGGAGGGCCGAGTGTGGGGAGCCCACCGCCTGAGGCCCAGGGTGCCCCCGGAGGGTCCCGCGTGCGGTGCGTGGGTGGGCGTGGCGGGAATGCCCCGCGTGGGGGCTCCGGCGTGGATGAGGCGTTAAGTGCCCCGCGTGGCAGCCCAGGTGAGCGCGGTGGAGGCCTGCGCCCAGCCACAGGTGGCAGCTCCGGCTGGCGAGGACCACGCCCTTATTGGCCTTTCCTTAAATGGTATCTCGGAGGTGGGAGTCCGGTGTTAGGTATTAAACTTTTTATCCCACGGTGGGGGGGCCTTCCAAAGAAAATCTCGGGCCATGGGTCCGGGCTGCGGTCCAGCGCATCGCACAAACCCATTTGCTTACCCTGGTGCTAGCCGGTGGTGGCTGTGAGAGCCACATTAGAAGGAGGCCTGTGGACACAAGGCACAGCCTGGAGCGGGGATGGAAAGATCTGCAGAGTGTGGTTTTTCTTACCATGCCAGTTTTGTTTCCGGCGGCGGCTCCAGCTGGCGCGGGGGGGGCGGGGGGGGCGGGAGGCGGGACAGGTTCGATGACCCTCAGGGGGCCCTGGGCACAGATTTCCCCGCTGCCAGCGAGAGGGAAGAAGTCTTTGGAGGTAGCAGCCTGGAAGGACCTTTGCTTGCAGGCCAAATATAATTTTAATTTTCTGTGTCTGCTGTCTTTTCAAAAGTTTTGAGTTCCTGTACATCAAAAGACAAAATTCTACGTTGAGTTTTTGAAGCGCTTCTTGCTTGTTGTTTTGTAAGGTTTTGTCAAAATCTGCAAAGGAGCCGTGGCCAGGTTGCCGACCCGTTTGAGGAGAGAGGCAGTGGGCTCAGTGCCGCGGGGCCTGGCCACGCTCTCCTGGGCCGGGTCTTCGCTGCACCAGGTGGCGCAGTGCGCACAGCGGCCGCCTCCTGCACGGCACATGTGTGCTGGCTCATTTCTACACGTTAACGTCTCTGATAGTGGACTCCCGGGTTCCTTCCCAAAGAGGAAGTTCATGTGTTGTTCAGGTACCTCTGCCTCAGGTTGCTTGTTGGCAAAAGGGTCAGAACTTACGTCGCAGCATTATTGTGTGGGTGAAGGCCCATAGAAGAGCTTAATAGCAAGATGGCTGGCACAGAATCCGAACTTGTAAATGCTCTCCATTCGCCTCTCAGGCCGAAGGTTAGTCTGCGTAGACCGTAGATGGAGAGGAGTGGGCAAGAGTCAGCAGCTGCCCGCGTGGGCAGAAGGATGGGCCTGGGCAGACGAAGCAAAGGTCCATGCGGGAATGACTCTCTGCAAGCCCTTTAACCCCATAGAGCCGCGAGGAATCCTGACCTTCCTCCTCCCCACACGGTCCTGGTGTGGCCACCCCAGCGCCTCCCTGCTCAGACAGTAGCAGACTTTTCTTCCTGCTGCCTCCCCTTTCAGGTCTGTTTGCATTTTTCCTTCACCCACTTTCTTATCAGCTTGCCAGTGGGCCGTGCGCTTCCTGCACACAGCGTAGTGTAGGTATGCAGGAAAACCGCAGTCACTCCTGGTTTTACCTTGGCAAGGGCCTCAAAAGGCAAGGGTGCCACACAGTGTGCGGTGAAAAGGCCCAGAGTTTGAGGGTTTCTGGGAAGCGGCTACATTGGTGGTGATTCTGTAAGTTGATCTTACCTTTTTGGAGAGCAATTAGCAGCTTGTGGTAAAGACTTTGATTTGGGAATCCCAGTTGTTTTTTAAAGACTTTATTTACATTTCAGAGAGGGAGGAAAAGAAACATTGCTTAGTTGCCTCTCGCATGCCCCCCAACCGGGGCCCCCAACCCAGGGATGTGCCTTGTCCAGGAACCAAACCTGCAACTTTGTGATTCGAAAGCTGGCGCTCAGCCCACTGAGCCACAGCAGACAGGACTGGAATCCCAGTTTTAAAACAAACTCCTGTATGCAAACCCGGTGTGCCAGCGTGGTACAGCGCTCCACTGCCAGTGACAACCCCGTTCTGTCCTTCTGTCCCAATAAACTGCACCATTTTGATCCATGGAAATGTGTTTAAAAACACAGCTTAGCCAAAAAGGGGAAACGGCAGCATGCGCGGCAGCTGTGCTGCTGTGAATACATGTGTCGTGCACAGGGGTCGGGAGGGAGGTGACAGGGATGCGGGGAGTTTTATGTAGAGTCCACATTGCTTTCCCCTGAACTGGAGTTTGGTTTGTAGCCACTTTCAAGTTCAAATGCAGGGAGATGCTATGATGTTGTAGGGTGCCATGGCGACTCTTCCTTCAGGCCTCCCCTCCCCAGCTCATCCTCCTTGTGGCTTCCCAGCTGTGGACTGGAAGGAGGTGTGAGATTGCAGCCAGAGCTCTTAGGTGGGGCCATGACTCCCTCGCCGCCCAGCAGCCCCGAGTCTGTGCACACGCTGCTCTTTTTCCAGCTGGTCCCCTGTCCACTGCAAGGCCCAGCTCCAGCCTCAAGCCCGGGAAGCCTCTCTGGGTCAGGCGAGCAGCGCCCCTTCCTCCACGTTGCCTCGTTGCCTCGTTGCCTAGTTGCCTCGTACTTCCTGCTCTCAGGCCCTGCAGTGGGGGTGGTCCTGGCCACCTGCGTAGTGGTCTCCCCTTCCAGACCTTTGTGTGCTTGTGCGTGGCCTCCAGAGTCCCTCCAATAAAGAGCAGACAGCGCACCATTGAACCAGGGTGGGGTTGAGACCACTTGCAGAGCTGGTCACCAAAACAGTACCAAATGTCTAAATAAAGGCCCAAAACATGTCTAATGTTAGACATTGAAATAAACGTGAGCTACATATGTATTTGAGAAGGAGTAATACTAAAAACAAGCTGACTTTCTAAAACACTGATTCCAGCTTAGGGTCATGAGTGGCTGAAGCATCTCCCAGCAGCTCAGGGCACAAGGCAGGACCCACCCTGGACAGAGGGCCACCCACATTCCTAGGGGTGGGGAAGAGCCCAGAGTCCCCGGAGGAACTCTTGTGGACACGGGAGACTGTGCACACTCCAGACAGACAGCGGTCCTCGCGGGGATCGATTTTTCTCTTCATCAACCTTATAATGAAATGAGAGTGAACAAAATGACATTATTTGAGAGCCTGCTTGCTCTGTGTTTTCTGGTCCTCCTGAAAGACGCAACCAAAAGTATTTCTCGGGTGGTGGATTTCCTTGCACAACGGAAATTTAAGCAGCTGCCGTGGTGCAGATGACGGGCTGCTGCTGTCTGCGGAGCCCTGTGCTGGTTCTCCAGCCCAGCCAGGGAGGCGAGGCCGCCAAGTCTGGGCTGGGCGGGAGGCCTGACTCTGTCACTTCTGAGTTATGTGTTCCGTAGCAGGCAGTCTTGTTTTCAGTCGACTTTAGTTTCCAGAGCAGCTCTGAGTTCACAGCAGAGCTGAGTGAAGTTACAGAGATTTCCCACAAGAACCCTGTCCCCACCCTGGCACAGCCTCCCTGGGTATCAGCATCCCGTCAGAGGTGACATTTGTTAACCCACCTGCATTGACAAGTCATCAAAGACTTGGCAGACTTTTGAGCCAGAATTTTCCAACTTCAAGGTGAAAATATGCCTCAAGGTGGCTTTTTAATTTTTATTAAATGAGAATGGATGCATAGGAGATGGATTTGTCGTCGGTAGCACCAGATGCCAGTAGTGGAAATCGTGTCCAGCAACAGGAAATATTTTTAGGAGTGAAGACCACAGAGCAGTTCAGCCGCGTGGAGGGAAGGTGGGGCAACGAACTGGGGCTGCAGAGCGCCTCCGTGTCTGGTGGCGGCCTTGCTGTGTTTCCGGTCCAGCTCGTGTGCGCTTGCCCTTGTGACACCTGTTCGTCGGCACACGAAACGAGACGGAGCAGCTCCTGTTAAGCCGTGGTTTGCGTAAGCGGTTCAGCGCGCACCTTCCCCGTCGCCAGGCCGCGGAAGAGGCTGCCGAGTGAGCGGCCCCACGCTGCTGCAGGAAGTGCCCGGTTGTGCCGCCTGTTCTGAAGCGGACGGACAGACTCGGAGGGCAGGCCGGGCCGCCATTCACAGCCCTGGGTCGCACGTCAGTGTCCCAGGAAGGTCCCGGCCTCCCAAGCTTTCTTACACTTAGTGCTGAAGGGTCGAAGTGGGCAGTTTGTGCCACGTCACCGTTGTGCCGCAGCAGCCGGTTTTTCTTCGGAACATCCGAGCAGGGTCCCTCACGCGGTCTTAAGTGGCTCGTGAACTCCAGTGACTGTGCCTTCCTCAGACGACCCTCCAAAACGAGCATCTCGTGGCCTGAGTCTCAGCGCCAGCTGCGCAGGTGCTCACGGTGACGGAGAAAGACCGGGATGTAAGTTTGCTGCTGGGAAGGGGCCTTGCTCCGGGCAGCTGTGTGTTGTCACTGCTTCGTGAACCGACGGAAGCCTTTTTCTCTTGTCTACTCTGTCTTTCATTCTTCTGCAGATGAAACAATGTCAAAAGTATGCTCTTCTAAGTATAGTTTTGTTGTAAAATAAGCAGATATGGAAAAAATCACGTGAATCAGACATACGGCTTAATGAATTACAAAGTGAATGCTGTCTCGGTCAAGCAACAGACGAGACCCCCTTGCTGTGCCCTCCCCCAGGGGAGGCCCCGCCCACTGCAGGGACCACGGCCCTCAGTTTTCTGGCAACGACCTCCACGCCTGTTCTGCTTGGAGGTGCCCCCGGCCCACCGAATGTGCCCTCGGGACACGGTGGGCTGGGCTTGCCGTTTTCTTGGGTGTGTGTGTTTAGACGTGGCTTTCTTACAACAAGTAAGAGAAAAAGGACCTGAAGACGTTCTTCCCATATAAAGTTATTAAAAACAAATGTAACTGAGAATTATACAGCAAAGTAAATAAGGGAAGTGACTTCTGAGAATAAATTCTGGTTGTGTATGTCTTCAGAATCGTGGCTTTACGTAGAAGAGGAAGGGCGGTTTGGCGCCCAGAGGGATGCGCCCCAGCTTGTGTGAGAGCCTGCTGTCGGTGGTCCGGGGTTCGCTGCTGGACGTGAGCTGGCAAGGACTTCCCGTTGCACACTGGGGCGCCTTCAGGGGGTGGTCCTTGTTGACATCCCCTCAGGGCTGCACCGATTGCTCAGATTTCTGAGGTTGAAATGAAGAGGCTGCTGTCATGGTTCTCAGAACCTGTCCGTCTCAGTTTTGCTACTGGTGGCGTGAGAACAGTGGTTTTCTGGAGCATCCCGCTGTTGGTGACCGAGTCTTTGTCTGTCCTCTGTGCAGCGATCGCATAGCGAGGCCAGCAGGTTCTTTGATGCTAGTGACGTTAAGTAAATACTTAGCAAACATTTACCGTAAGAATTTAGTTCCTGCTGTCAGGGCATACAGCCTGGAGAGACAGTTCTGAAAACAACAGGGAACTGCTCACCCGGCCCAAACGTGGGGCCCAGGTAACCAGCGTGCAGGAACCTGGGCGGGAGGTGCGCTGGCAGAACAACACACTGCCGCTCCGCACCTCGTGCCCACAGCGCCCCCTGCCCACGGCCGCAGGGCTTTAGCTTCCCTCCGTTCCGCCTGCTGTCTGGGAGGTCAGACGTGCCCTCGGAAGTTCTTGCCCAGGGCGCAGGGCCGGCTGTCTTTGCAGGGCGGGGTTCGAGTGGGCAGAGGGGCTGCCTGGCAGCTGGTTCTTGAGGGCTGGCTTAATTCGAGGTGTGATAAGCTCATGAGTTTGTCTTGAAAAAGAGGAAAGGGCCGGAGGACTCAGCAGTGCAGTCGGCATGCAAGGGCCCGGACCGGGAATGTAGTGAGAGTGGCCCTCTGCACCGTGTGCTGCCAACCCAGGGAGCCTTTCCGAGGATGAGCGAGTGAAGCGAAGCCCTTGTGGCAGCAGCCGCATTCTTTCCTGCTTAGACATCTGGTCCTTGTTTTTGCCTTAACTGTGTTTTACAGTTAATACGCTTCTTTAGTTTGATTTTCAAACATACATGTGTTTAAGAAGGAAATTTGCCATAAGTAGAAGATAACGCTATAAATAAATGCAATTCAGAGCGAGTCAGTCTTGTTAGATTCTTGCTGATACTGGGTTGGCGCAAAAGTCTGTTTAGTTTTTTCCATGAAATTAAAGACACATTTTTTATTTTCACCAATAACTATTGATTTGGGTATTTTGAGTGTGTCGGCTCTCTCCACGTGGTATAACGTTGGCTGTTCTGAGTTGATGTCGCGATCAGACCGCCTTTACTTCTGCTGGTCTGCCCAGATGTGGAGCGCCGTCCGGCGAGAGACTCGGCAGACCACTTCTGACACGTTCCATCAGTTACGGCACCTCCTCCGTGCACTGCACAGGTGTTTTGTTTTGTTTTTGTTTTTGTTTTTTTTGCATTTCAGTTGTATTTTTACCTTTCTTAAAATAATAAAGCATAGCCACGGCAGGTGTGGCTCAGTGGATTGAGCACCTGCCTGTGAACCAGAGGGTCACCAGTTTGATTCCCAGTCAGGGCACAGGCCTGGGTTGCAGGCCAGGTCCCCAGTAGGGGGCGTGCGAGGGGCAACCACACATTGATGTTTCTCTTCCTCCCTTTCTCCCTCCCTTCCCCTCTAAATAAATAAACAAATAAATAAATTTTTTAAAAGAAATAATAAAGCATAATGTGCTGAGAATGTTGTGCTTTTTCGTCCATCTTCAATATTAAAATGGCTACACCAAAATTCACCAATTTTGATGAACTTTTTTAACGCATGATAATAGGACAGCTGCCACAGTGCCACCTGACAGTTGCACACGAAGTCAAAGAGAGCTAGGTGCTACTGGAGCCATCTTACGGAAAAATCCAGACGAACTTTTCGGCCAACCCAATACTTAGCCCGTTCTTTCTTTGTTACAAAAGTATGATTTGCCCTGTTCCACTCAATAGCTTAAAAGCAGAGACCTTCCCTGGGGCACAAGGTGCATGGAAAAGGGAGCCCAGTGCCCCCTGCTGCCCCGTCCGGCCGGACCCTCAGTGTTGTCTTCTGTCAGGTGGGTGGCGGGTGGTTATTGTGAGGACAGGGCGCGGTGGTGCCTTCCAAGGCCAGGTGTGTGGTCTGAGCAGCACACACCCGGGCTGCCTCTCCTGCACCACCGGTGGCACCCACTCTAGCCTGGTGAGACGCGATCTAGAAAGACCCAGGAGTGCAAAGCTGGCAAAGACAGACCTGGCCATCCACTGTCCTTGGAACTTTCCCCACCCCGTCAGCAGAAGCGAGGGGCCTGCGAGGGCCACCTGATACGCTGGTGCTGTGCCACACGGGGCCCGTTACCTGTGCTGAGGGCCTGGCCAGCGCTTGCAGTGTGGTCGGCACAGTGGGTACATGGCAGGCGGAGCCCGAGAAGAACCAGCCCCTCCAGCCTCTGGCCACCAAGTGACCGTGAGGCGGCTTGTGCAGGAGTTCCAGGGTTGGGACGCTCAGATGCCACCCAGCCTGCAGGAGCACCTGGCAAGTGGGGTTAGTGGGGCACTCGTTACGTGTTCTGTTCCACGGGCCAGACACGAGTAGAGAACGACCTTTTTTCTTTAACTCTGTGTTTTTATGAAATTCTAACTTACAGGAGGTGCGAAAGCCGTGCAGAGAATTCCTGTGATCATTTTTTACATTGTTTTCATATCTAAGCAGCTGGTGATGATTCTTTGGTCTTTGTTTTGTTGTAGCAAATTCGTCACCCTTAGCTGGTGAAGGATGGGAGAGATAGAGGGAACCTACCGGGCACTGCAGACCCCAGGGGCGCGCCTGGGCGCCCAGCCCCCAGCAGGGGTGAGCACCCTGGAGCCCAGGCAGGCTCCCTCAGCGGGGGCGGCGCGGACGGCGGCCAGAGTGCAGGAGAAGTGCCTTCTCCTCCGGGTGAAGCTGCTGGACAGCTCCGTGGAAATGTTCGACGTCGAGGTAAGAAGCGTGATTTTTGGACATGGTTCCTTCTGTTTTCTTTTTTTAAAATTTTATTTACTTACTTTTTTAGAGAGGGGGAAGGAAAGGAGAAGGGGAGAGGAACATCAGAGTGTGGCTGCTCTCACGTATCCCCCACTGGGGACCCGTCCCGCAGCCCAGGCCTGTGCCCCGACTGGGGGTCAACCGGCGACCCTTCAGTTCGCAGGCCGGCGCTCAGTCCGCGGGGCCACACCAGCCAGGGCCGGTTCCGTGTATTTTCTGAGAGTGAAGCATTACTGAATGTTTGGACTGTAGGACACACCGGACCATAAGACACACCTGGGTTTTAGAGGAGGAAAATAGGGGGAAAAGTTTCGAAGCGAAAACAGTAAAATATTTAGTAACCTAAATAGCAGAGGCCACTGCTCCCCCACATAGCAAGCCAGGTAAGCCATATTCAGACTCTAAGATGCACCCCCCTTTCCTCCCAAATTTTGGGGCAAGTGCGTTTCATAGTCCAAACCCAAATCACACTCTGCCGGTAGACTTTGCTGGTTTGTGAAGCTGACCGGAAGTGGCCCTGGTGACCGCTGGCGAAGGCCTTGCAGATGGCGGGGCTGTGTTCTCCTTGCCCTTTGGAGAGGCGGCTCTTCTGTCTTCCGTTCCATTCTGAGCCTGCGGCCGCTGTGCTCCTCTCTGGAGAGGCTGGCTTGGCGCTGAGGAGTGCAGGCCGACCTGCTGGCCGCCTGGGGGAGGCGGGCTCCTTTAGCCTCGCTCCGCGTCAGCCGCCTCATCTGAACCGTAGGGGGACCCGGCACCCAGATGGTGGGGCCGCCCAGTCTGAGCGCAGAGCTGGCGCGCGGCCGCGGCAGCGTTCCTGCTCTGCACAGTCCCCGCCGTGGGCGTGAGCGGATCTGTGGGCACAGGCAGTTGGACGTGTGTGCACCACCGTGTGCCCACAGACCTTTTCGGGAAGTTTTAGCCCCACGTGGTACTTCAGATTTCCTGATTTCCTAAATGACATTCGGGTGAGATTTTTTAAAACATTGTTTTCAGATGTAGTGAGTAAATATATTTTGAGTTACTTTCACATTGACCCACAGTAGTCACAACGGCGAGGACAAGAGAACGAACCTGACCTTCAGCAGGTTTATCGTGCAGGGGTTTCTCTGTCAGGAGGTCCAGACGCTACACCAGAAATACAAAGGTGGTCGAGCTGCGGACTGGGCCGGGCCATGATGGGCCTGGAGGCGCTGAGAACGGAGCGCTTCGCAGAGAAACGGGCGGCAGCAGGGGCGGCTGGCCTGTTGTTTGTGGCCTGGGTTCAGCATCTGAACTTGGGACCCTGAGTGACTCTTTTAGGGCCTTATTTGAGGAGGACATCTAGTCCCGTTTCCTCAGGGCGTTGGAGACTGAAACTGGCGGGACCGTCCGCAGTCACCCCCGGGTGGCTGGGAAGGGAGTCGGGACAGGCAGCCTCGGGCCCTGGAGAGCTGGTGGCGGCTGGTGGTCCTGGGACAGCATTTCCCAGCTCACGGGGCGCCCGTCAGTGAAACGGGTTAACGGTCTGGGGATGCATTGGGCTTCCGGTCTCTTCCAGGCAAATGTTCAGAAGAATTTCCGCCACGCAGCCATCCTGTGCCAGACACGCTCACTAGGGTCTAGGCTTACAACACGGTCACAATTCTTAGGAGACGGAAAGAAGGGGGGAAGGAAGAAAACAAGAGAACTGCACTGCGGTCTGCTGTCAGCACACCTTTTTTTCCGTCCTGCTCACTGGTCTTCACCAGCTCAGACGAGGCCAGAGGGAGAAGAGCACCCGCGTGTCGTTGGGTCACACGCAGGTGCGGTCTGGCTCTGAGAAGCCCACTTTACTGGGCATCTGGGTCGTCCAGTAAGTGAGGAGAGGAAAGATGGCATTTTGTGAGTGTTTCAAAATGTTTAGAGCTTGGGAACAGGTTAATAAGTTGAGATTACTGTTTATAGTAATCAAATATGACCATCATCTTTGGGATTTTTGTACACCCGGAGAGTTGCCGGAAATCAAAGACACTGCGGCTGCCATCCTGAGGTGGATAAGGCAGCTTTGAAGCTGCGGTTGCCTACTGACGAGCACCGTGTAGGAGGAGTTGAAGCTCAGTTTTCTTGTGAGTGAGTTGCATTCTGCTTCCAAGTACTCCACCCTTCACAGCTGAGTCCGTCGGCTCTGCTAGGTAACACGCCCCCCCACCCCCACGACACAACTCAGTCGCTTAAAACGAACATTCGCTATTGTGTCTGCATGTCCCGTGGAGGTCTGGTGGGCTCGGAGGGGCTGGGTGGTCTGGGGCGGCCTTCTCACACGTCTGTGGCCTGAGGGGAGCCCCCCTCCCTGCAGACGCCCTCTGGTGCCTGGGGGGTGGGAACGAGTGGGAGCTGCAAAGTCCTTGGAATCGAGGCTTGGGACTCGTGGATTGTCACGTCGCAGGGCCAGGTCCGAGTGGCCCAGGCCAGCCCTCCCTGGATGGAGGCAGAGCTGCTGGGAGGGGCTGCCAAGGGAGCGGTGGCCTTCTGCAGTGGCCCCAGCAGCCATCCCCAGTGGGCTGGGAACGCGGTTCTGGAGCGCAGGAGTCCGTGCAGCTCAGTGCCTGGTGCTGTGGGCTTGGCCAGTTTCCGGATGGTGGACAGGAGTCGGGTCCTGCCCCAGCAGGCAAGTGTGCCCTGCGTTCTGTCCCCATGTCTCCCATGGGTCATAGGGCCAAATACCCAAAAGACCCTAAGATCAAGTCTGGTCACCTGCCTGCGCCTCCCGTCCCTCTCCACTGTCACTCTCCGTGGGTCACGTGTGTCCCCGCTCCCCCTCCTTTATGTTTGAACAGAGACACATCATGGTGAAGTGACAGTTGCTGATGGGTCGGTGGGCTGGAGTGGGCGTGCATTGCGGGCACGGGCGCACCGAGCAGTGAGGTGCTGGCTGGATGGGTCTCCACTGGCCAAGTGAGGACACTCCTGTCCCAGCAGTGGCCCCTGGCCTCTCCTCCTGGAAGGTGCGTCCCAGAGGCAAGGCTTTGCGTGGCCCACAACTGTACTGGCCGTGTTTGGGCAAGGCCTTTCTCCGTAAGTGTGTGTTGAAAAAACAAGATCAAAAGTTGGATTGGGGTAACATGCGGTATCTAAGAGGGTTTGAGTTGTCCCTCCTTAGTGATGTTTTCTGACCTCAGGTTCGAGTGTTTGGTGTTGTTTGTTCTGGGTGTTGGGGCCACCCCCACCGTCTCGTGCCTGCGTGTCTGGTGTACTTTCCACTTGAGCCTTAGGTGGTGGAGTGTGTGAACTTGCAGGGCTGGGGTGCTGACCGGCCGTGGGGAGTGGGCTTCTCCCCACTGGTGGTGACCGAACACCAACGTTGTGGGGGATGGTATAGAAGCCCCTGCTTGATGTGGAAGGGCTATACTTAAGGGACCTTTTTAACTCAGGGAAGAATTTGACATTTAGTTATTTTTGAAGTGCCTATATTTTGCTTCAGTTGGAGACCTTCCTGTGGGGTCACGTCTGCCTTTCCGTGCAGAGCCTGTGGCCGACTGCCCCATGCCCGTCCTCCGCGTGAGGCAGCCTTGCTGGCTTCCACGTGTCAGCTGCAGAATGGTGGGCGCCAGGAGGCCCAGTCTTGTCCGTGGCTCTGTGGCTCCGTCTCCCTGTGTGGGCAGGTGGACTTGGCCGTGTGGGCAGGCCGCTGCGCCGTGGCGGGGTTGCTGAGAGCCACACTGCCGTCCACCCAGGAGTCACCGCGCAGCCACTCTGCTCTCCCTCGGAAGGTGACAGTCACACAGCCTTGGAACGGCCTCGTGCGTCGTCAGCGGGAGCGCGTCTCCCTCCCGCTCCCTCTCTGGAGCGAGGCGACTCGTGCTGGTTCCGGGCCTGCGGCCGTGGGCGAGGGCGGCTCTGGGCCAGAAGCCAGAGTCCATGTTGACAGCGGACGTTGGAGGGTCAGGGTAGCCCGGAAACATTCGGCTGCTTTCTTGAGGTGCGGCTCACCGACCGCGCGATCCTCTCGTTTCGAGCGCACAATTCGGCATCTTTATTGTGTTCACAGGTGTGTCAGTGTTAGAACGTTTGCACCGCGTCGCAGAGAGACCCCGCACCTGCTGGCTGTCACCTGGCTGCCCTCCGTCCCCTCTACCTCGGCTCTAAGCTGACACCTGCTGTGTCGAATGTCACTGTGCTGCACATGGTGTGTGAGCACATGGCGTGTGAGCGTCCCAGAGGGTCACGCCCGTGGCGTGACAGCGCTTCGTCCTCCTCACGGCCGAGCGGCGTTCCATCGTGTGCACGGGCCGCACTTCGTTTCTCTGTTGTCGGCCAACGGCGTTCTGCCGTCTGGCAGCTGTGATTGGTGCCCAGACACTTGCGTGCGGGTGCGTGTTCACCTGGAGTCCCGGGACTGGACCTGCTGGGTCGTGCGGCGACTCTGGGCTCCGTTGTCCCCTTCTGCTGCAAACCCCGGCGGTGTTTTAGGTGCTGCGCGTCCTCGCCCGCCCATCCCCACGGCCTGACTTTCTCATCCTTGCCGTCCTAGTGGGCGTGAGGTGGCGTCTCACTGTGGTTTGAGATGTGATTTTTACAAGTTTTCTGTAATGGCTAAAGAAGGAAGATTTTGAGCCAAAAATACTGGACCACGAAGAGGTTCCCTTTGGGGGCGCCTCCCTGGCTAGATTGTGCGTAGCGGCGATGTGACCCTTTGGGAGCCAGTTGCACACGGGACCCCATGTGAGTGTCCAGCCCCCGGGTCGTGAGGACCCCAGGGAAGCACAGCTGAAGGCCGGGGAGGCGAAGCTGGCAGAGTGCGCGGACACTTGCTTATAATATTCTTAAAAACGCGTCAGAGTTTCACTTAGAGCTGTAAATGTACAGAACCGGGGACTCGAATTGACACTGTATTGCAGTCAGCGCTGGCCTCCTTTGTGAGTGACAGCTCCTGGTGTCCGTGACTCCCCTCGTCCACGTGCGCTCACTGCGGCCGTGAGCCTGTGCGGTGAGAGGCGTCCGCCCTCCACGCAGACCTCGGGTCGCATCACAGAGCCTCCCAGAGGAGGGGCCCCTGCCGTGGGGCTGTGGGCGCGTCCAGGCAGGGGCACGCTGTGGGACTCGTGGGTCCTGTTTTGAGTGGTGTTTGACACTTTTGATGGGATTTTAAGCTACCGAAGGTCATTCCATGGCCAGTTTTTTTATCTAATAAAGTCTTGATTTGTTTTCGGTTGATTAAGTGAATTTCATGGTTTTGAAAATAGAAATCTGGGCAGTCTTTTTTCTGAGCCACGAAAGAAGCCACGTGGGAGCCACGTGTCGCCTTGGCCTGTGTGCCCCACCCTGGAGCAGAGACGCTGCAGCTGTGGCCCGTTGGGTGTAAGCAGTGCCACGTCCACCTGGTGCCGTGGGGGGGGCCTTCCCCTCAGCCCAGGGGGCAAGGTGTCTGGAACCATTAGGCCTCTAGTAGTCACCAGGGTGAGGATCTGATGCACGTCGTCGTGTTTCTATTATTGGAAGTTGGTTCTGTGGAAAAGCAGTATTTTGGCCCTGGCTGGTACGGCTCAGTGGATTGAGCACGGGCCTGTGAAGCAAAGGGTCGCTGGTTCGATTCCCAGTCAGGGCACAGGCCTGGGTTGCCAGCCAGGTCTCCAGTCGGGGGCACGTGGATGTTTCTCTCCCTCTCTTTCTCCTTCCCTTCCCCTCTCTCTAAAAATAAGTAAAAATATATATAGTAAAAGAAAAGAAAAGCGGTATTTTGGTGTCTGGTGATTAAAGGAACAGTCTGGGGTGCGGTTTGGGTGTGCGGGCCCCGCCCCAGGAAGGAGCGCCCATTCCTTTGCTGCTGTTCACGTTTGCTCGTGTTCCCTTTTCCCTTAAGAAAACTCAACATTTTTTTAAAGATTTCATTAATCTTTAGAGGGAGGGGCAGGGAGAGAAACTTTGGTCAGTTGCCCTTCATGCAGGTCCCCACTGGGACCAAACCCGCAACCCAAGCTTGTGCCCTGACTGGGGGTCGAGCCGCGACTGTGTGCTTCTCGGGTCAGCACCGCGCCCACTGAGCCCGCCGGTCAGGGCGAGATGCTGGGCAGTCTCGGAGCCGGCTTCCCCCCTCCTGCCCGGGGGGCTGGGAAGCTGCAGCCCCAGCCTGTGCCCTGCCGGAGGACACGCTCGGCTGCGGGTCCCACGCAAGGAGGCTGCACGTTGCCATTCCAGCAGAAACTCGATGTTTTCCTTCTGGCCAGAAAAAAATAGTCGAAATTCCAGAAAGTATCGCAGCCAGATGTTTGCCATTGCTTCCACACGGACACCCTAAATATGGCAGGGAGCCGCCTCGGAGCTCCTTTTGGTCCTGTCTCAGGAGAAGTTAGTGATTCAGCGTCGGAGACGTGGGGATAATGTGGGCTTTCTCCAGAAGTGCTGTGTATGGCTGGTGCACACAGCTATTATGTGACTCTGCCCTGGTCTCTGAAACCCGTCATTTTGTCTTGGGCGGTTGATCTAATTCTTCGACCCTGATGCCCAGGAAATGTGGCACGAGGCAGAAATGGGGACATTGTTACTCCTAGTTACCCAGTCGTGGTACCAGAGACCCCACTGCCCATGCCCCAGCCCCAGCCCCACACAAACACACATGCTGCACGCACACCAGCAGTGGGTGTGCCCAGTCGTGCTAGGGGACACCGTGACGAGGAAGCTTGGCTGGCAGCAGGAAAGGAATAGGGAAGCGTCATCCGCTGATCTCCATGCCAGTAAAAACCCCACGGCCACATGGTGGGAAGGTTATTTCAGGGTCCCCGCGGGGCGGCCTGTAAGAGAAGCTTGCCAGTCAGGTCTCCTGACGGGAGTGGCACCAGGCAGTTTTAGAAGCTGGGGGCACAGAGGTCAGCAGGGTAAACAGTGAGCTCGACAGTGACCAAGGAGAGAAGTCACACGGGGAGGGGAGGGGGCGGGACAAGGAAGCCGGTGCACTTAAGTAGGAAGGAAGGCAGGATGGACCTCTTCTCGGGAAGAATGTTCATGGACAGAAATGTACCGAGGTCATGGTGACTTTGGCCCCGAGCCGGGCCAGGGACGTGGGTGGGCAGGAGTGGCAGGGAGGGGCAGTGCCGTGGGGTCCTGGGGGAAGTGTTTGGAAGCTGCAGCCCGCAGGGTTCTCAAGTGCGGGAGTTGGGGGTCTGGGCTGTCGTGCACTCGGGCAGGGTGGCCACGGCCGTGACCTCCGACAGGCTCGGCATTGCCCTGCGGCCGTCCCCACGGCCGCGCTGAGCCCCCAGCACAGGAGGAGCCACACGTTGGCCAAGTGGGAGCTTTGAGACTCCCCTCAGTCCTTGACCACCGACTGATTATGGGCTTTTATTTTTAGAGCGTTCACCTAGTTGTTAAAGAAACCATGGGACACGCCTGCGGGCACTGCCAGACTGTTGTTCCTGGGCCGGTCTGTGCACACGCGTGCTTGTGCTTGCGTCTGACTTGGTCGTTCACAGGACGCGTCTACCACGGGGGCCGGGGCCCTGCCCTTCCGAGGGCTCTCTGCCGACCGACCCACCGTGGAAGCCAGAGAGAGGCCCTCTTGGCCCACGCTCACGCCCAGACTCCCACCGCCGCTCGCTGAGAAATCTGAGCTCCGTTCTCTGATGTGAACCCGGCCTTTCAGGGGGTGAAAACTGCACGCTTGCTCCGTGCTGGCTCTCCAGACGCTCACAGCGCTGCCGCAGGGTCGCGCTGCTTCTGCCCAGGTCTCCGTGGCGTGGGGCTGGGTGGGTGCTCGAGACTGGGGGGTCAGACTCCGCAGAGGGGAGCACTTCTTTCCCGGTACAGCAGTTCTCGTTGGGACAGCTCAGAACGGCCGCCGCTCTTCTGGAAAGCACGCTGGGCGTGCGCGTTGGAAGTGCAGCGCGGAGTCAGGCCACACCGGGGACCCTCGGCTCCGTGACTGTCTGCTTCTGGCTCAGCTCACAGCAGTCCCACGTCTCTTAGAGCCCACGGAATCGTGGAGACGCCCTGAGTGGTGTTAGAAGGCGAATTACATTACGAAGTAAAATAAATACGTCATGTAAAGCCGAGCTGGTCAGCATCGTCACGTGAAGAACAGAAGCAGACACCTTGGGCGAGTCCTGTGCAGCCTTGCAGAGGGCGCAGAGCAGGCCCCGGGCCTCCGTCCACCCCCCGTGTGGCGGAGCCGTCGGGAGAGAACCGGGAGCAGCAGAGGAGGGCAGGCTCGTTTTGTTAATTCATTGCTATGAAGTTCTAAAAAAAACACATTTTTTTATTGCTGTAAATTTTCTGCAGTTCAGAAATTAATGCTGTAGTCCTGGCTGGTGTAGCTCAGTGGATTGAATGAGAACCAAAGGGTCGCCGGTTCGATTCCCAGTCAGGGCCCAGGCCTGGGTACGGCTGGGTCCCCAGCAGGGAGCGCACAAGAGGCAACCACACGTTGACATTTCTCTCCCTCTCTTTCTCCTTCCCTTCCCCTCTCTCTAAATATAAATAAATAAAATCTTTAAAAAGGAAGAAATGAATGCTGTTATTTCTAATTATTCAAATCAACTGCATTTATAAAACAAGTATCTTGTGAAGTGCTTTGTGTTTTCCACCCTAAAAAGTTTGTGATGCATTTTTCAAATTATAAAACTAATACATGCTCCCAGTGAAACAGTTCAGTCAACAGAAAGGGGCCCAGAGGGAGAAATTAAAGGCAGGCGCTCTCCTGCCCCAGCAGCAGCCTCTCCCCCCTCGACTCCCCGGACCTTTCTCGGGGGCCCCCCCGCACACACCCCCGCACACACCGCCGAGAGCGCCCGTGTGCCAGCCGACCCGCTGCCTCTCTGCCCTCGGGAACTTAACACTGAGAGCGTGCAGGTGGAGACGCAGAGGAAACCCCACAGGTGCACCGGCGAGACCTCCGTGTGTCCCTCCACGTCTGCGCCTCAGTCACCCTCAGGGCCCTCTGCATCTGACTCGGGGCGCCTGTCGAGACGTTTCTTGCTGCCCGGTGTTCGAACTCGTCGATGTTGGTGCCTTTGATGCTTCTGCCGTTCTTCATTTCGCCTCTTCCCCAGCGGCAAAGTGTTTCCCTTCGAGGACCTTTTTTAAATCCGGACAACGAAAACAGGAGTCTCTGGGGAGGGAGCAGGGCGTGCGGGCACAGGGGTAGTGCCGAGCACTCGGTGAGGTGTGCGCAGGTGCACTCACGAGTCACCGTCATGAAATGGGCAGACAGGTTGAAGAGTCTCCCCAAAAAGCTCACTGCAGCCGAACGCAGCCTCACAACAGCTTCGGCCGATGGGCCGAACCACGGGTCCCCGGAGCACTCGCGTAGCTGGGGAGCCTGTGCCACAAGGGGCCCGCCCTCCGGCAGGTCCTCCCGGGGGTTTTGGGTGCCCCTCGAACGGGAGCTCCTGAGGTTGAGGAGGGTGTGTCTCTTGCCCTCTCTGCCGCCTCCTGGTCCTGTGGGCGTGGACACTGCTGGGCTGGGTGGCTGTGGTCATTCTCGTGACGGGATGGGCACAGTGCGGTCTTCCTCCTGTGAAAACACTTTTCGTCGTCTCAGTGCCTTTGGGGCCTGAGTTCAGCCGTGTGTCCCGTAAAGTCAGGGTTCCTGCTGCGTACCTGGGCTCCCGTGTCCTGTGCTTTTCACCCTCCCGAACCCCGCGCGTCAGCGTGCAGCTAACACCGTCTCGCAGCCGTCACCGCGTGTTCACCGCCTCCTGTGGGCTTCTCAGTGGCATCTTGCACATTACTTGATTCTGTGCTCACTGTGAGCGTAATTACTAGTGTCGTTTTATACTCGAGAAAATTGAGGTCCACAGAGTTTTAGAGACTTATCCAGTCCTGGAAGTTCCAGCCAGGACAATTAGGAAGAAAAGAAAAATGAAACAAAAGACATCCAGACTGGAAAGGAAGAAATGCAACTATCTCTGTAGACGACATTATTGTTTATTTATTTTTTTAAATAGAGATTTTACTTGTTTAGAAAGAGGGGAAGGGAGGGAGAAGGAGAGGGAAAGAACGTGTGCGAGAGAGACATCGATCGGTTGCCTCTTGCAACGCCCCCAACTGGGGACCTGCCCCGGAACCCAGGCTTGTGCTCTGACTGGGAATTGGTGTGGTGACCTCTCGGTTCATAGGCTGGCACTCAACCCCCTGAGCCACACTAGGCAGTATTAATTTATTTGGTTTTAGAGAGAGGGAAGGGGGTGGGGGGGAGAAACGTTGATGTGGGAGAGGAACACTGGGGACCTGGCCCACAACCCAGGCGTGCGCCCTGACTGGGAATCAAACCTGCAACCTTTGGCTCCCAGGTTGGCACTCGGTCCACTGAGCCATACCAGCCAAGGCAACATTGTTTAAATGGAAAACCCTACAGAATCTAAAAAAAAAACCACCCCACCTACTAGAACTAAGGAGTTAGCAAGAGTGCAGGCAGGATACGAGGTCAGTGTGCAAATCGCTTTTGTGTGTCTACGCACTGGCAGGGAGCGACCCCAAAACGAAGGAGGAAAACAGCTCGCCCTGGGCGGGCGGCTCGGGCGGGCGGAGCGCCGTGTCGGGCACCGGCAGTGTGCGAACAGGACGCCACGGCTGGGTGTCCGCGCTTCACTGTCCGGCTGTCTTCTGCTCTCTCTGTCCCTCTCTCCAAAAAGAGAAAAATCAGGTAAAACGTATCTTCGGGTGAGGGCTGAAACAAGAGGGAGGAAACGGTTCCATTTACAAAGGCATCAAAAAAAGAAGGAAGTACTTAGGGAATGGATTTAACAGAAGAACCTCAAAACTGTACACTTCTTGGCAGTTGACTACTAATTTCTTGAAGGGGAAGTCTGCAGTTACAAACCATAGAAAGGGTTT
>PVKM010020910.1:0-23009 GCA_004027735.1 Carollia perspicillata
GGGGCTAGGGAAAAGAGAGAACACTGAGAGGGAAGTGGAGAAATGGGAACAGGAAGGGAAGGAACCCCTAAAGGGCACATTAATTTCACAGGAGACCCCCAGCAGCTCCTGAATACATGCCCCAGAAACGTGCTGCCCAAAGGGTGAGGGAACTGGGGTGTTTGTCTACCATCAGTTATCAGTGGAAGCTGCTATGGGGACAGGACTCTGGACGTTTCCAACCCGCCCTGCACTTGGATAGAGCAGACTCAGAAAGACCTCAGAAAGGGCGTGACAGAAGCTGGCAGTGGGAGGGAGGGCTGGCATGTCCAAACATGGTAAATGCAAAACAGATGTGGGTGGGGCACTGCTGGCAGCTGCTGTAGACTTAAGGGTTCTAGCCCAAAGCGAAGGCCGAGGAAAGTTACAAAGGCAGCTGACATCTAAGCTGGGCCTAGGAACATGAGTAGGAGACTGCTGAGCAGAGATGGACAGAGGAGGTCAGCACCGGAGAGCATTCATTCCAAACTGAGGGGAAAACATGAACAAAGAAACAGCCTGAACGTGGTGTAGGTTTCTAGCTATTTTGTAGACAGGAGGTCCAGACAGGCAACTGGAGAGGCCTGTGAGCAGGCAAGCTGTGAAAGAAAGGCCTGCATCCACGCCAATAAGCTTGGCATCTCCTATAGACTAACCAGGAGCCACGGCTGCCTTATTAAGCAAGGGAGTAACACAGACTCAAAGGTTTAATAAGCTACCTGGTCAGGTGCTAGGCAATCCGTGCCCTGAGTCAACTTCCAGAGGGCAAAGCCAGGGCTGTGGATGTTTTCTGCGGTGTCCAGTACATTGGGGGGAGGGGGGATCAACATCGACCCAAGGCCTGAGTACACTGAGCTAGCACGTGGGCTTGGTAGCACTAATGAAACTAACTCCTCATAAAACAAACAGTGGAGAGAAGCAATTAAATGAATGAAAATAAAAGGAATTTTCCAAAGTGATGGCATGGTTCTGTGCACATGGGACCTGACTTTTCTGGAAAACAATAGGCTCCCATTTCAAGGCCGCTTAAAGTAGCCCCCATGGGAGTATCTGCAGAACCAGGGGGACCAGGGCATGCCTTCTCTGTCTACAGTCACCGCCACCTGGGGACTGAAGAGCCTGGTGGGAGCATCCCTTGCTCCTGGATTCCGACCCCATCCTAGCTTTGCAGGGAGCAGTAGCACCAGGACAAGAGATTTCTTATTATTGTTTGCAAAAGTTTACTCTGTGCATTTTGCATATCATCCTAACATCTTGAGTAAAGGAAAAAGGAATCCGAGACTTGCCCAATATTGAAATGTATTCATTCCCATTCATTTCAGCCAAGCTTTGGATATTGGTGATGTCCATCTTAGATTTAGTTCACTTTGCTCCACAATAGAGTCCGATGGCTATGGCCTACTACAAAGTTTTAGGAGATAATACCACTTTCATAATAAAAACGAGCAAATGAAGTTAAAAATGGGTTCTGGCCCTGAGGGTTTCCCTACACAGGTGATGTAGTCAGGAGACTTCTAGGGTAGCCCCAATGAGCCCTCGCACCCCACCCCCACCCCTGCTGGTGCACATGCCCTTGTAAACTCTCATCTCCTTGAGTGTGGAAGGGACCTGGTGACTCACTCCCAATGAACAGAACACAGCAGAAGTGATGGGATGCCCCTTCAGAGGTTAACCTCACAAAGGCCATGAGTTCTGTCTCCTTCGCACCCTCTTTTTCTCTCTCTTAGATGAAGCAAACTGCCATGTCATGAGCGGCCCTGTGGAGAAACTCACATAACAAGGAACTGAGCCCCAGCCAAGGACCCTCAAGGAGCTGAGTTCTGCCAACAACCATTTGATGAGCTTGGAAGTAGATCCACCCTCAGCTGAGCATTAAGGTGACTGCACTCCCAGCCAACACCTTGACTTCAGCCTCCCGAGAGACTAAGAATCGGAGGGCCCAGCTAAGCAATGCTTGAATTCCTGACCTACAAAAACTGTGAGAGAATAAATGTTTTAAGTTGCTCTGCATTGGGGTAACTTCTTACACAGCAGAGGTAACTAATATAGGCATCTCAGTGGAGGAGACGGTGAAGGGATATACAGACACACTCAGAAAGCTAAGTAAGCAAAGGGGAAGTCTCAACCCGTGCTCCTACATGTCTTGGACAGGGACGGGCCTCCCCCGCAGACAGCCAGGCTTCTGTGGAATGCTGACACAGAGACACTGACACAGATTCACACCCCCGAAGTAGTCCCACTCCTTGATTTGTTGACTTTGCCGAAATTCCACAATTAGCCTTTCCTTTCCCCTGATGTTCTTTCGTTTCAAACACGCCAAGACTTGGAGTCAGGAAATGCAAAACCAAGTCCCAGATTCCTACTTTATTAATTGTGAAATTTTTGAGGAATCATCTATGCATCCCTCAAACCATATATATAAAGCAAAAATACAAATTTTGGAAAGTTACTTAACTTCTCAATGCCCATATTTCATTTTAAAATAGGAATAAATAGCGCCTGCTTTGTATAACTCACAGAGTTGTTGAGATGATTAAATGTGGGAACCTGGGTAAGAGTGGTTTTTAAACTATTAAGAGCCCTGGGGATCTCCCATACAGGACAAGATGGTCATTAGACTGCGATGCTTTAGTATAATGGGCTCTCATAAGACTTGTCCTGGAAGCAGGCTTTTAGGGAGAGAGAAGAAATAGAGGAAAACAAAAGCAACCAGGGTCAGAGGCGGAGGGAACAGAAAGCCCGGAGCTCCCATTTCACAACTTCTAAAGATTCCGTCCCAGAAGAGTTAGAGTTTGATAACTGACATCCAAATGACGTCTCTGGGGCCTCACCTTTGTGGATTTAAAACAGTCCAGGCCCTCGTGTGCTTTCTCTTAGCTATCATTCATTGAGCACCAACTACCTGACAGGAGCTGTCCTCACCCCATCCTTCGCCCTGACTGATTCAACCTTCCCCACAGCCTGTGAGGTAGGAACCATTATCATTCCCCTTTCACAGGTGTGGAAACCAAGGCGTAGGACTGGTCAGGGTCACTCAGCAAGTCCATGACAAAGCAGGAACCCGATCCTGTCAACCTGGAGTCAAACCATATTCTGAAAGACGCTCTTCCTTGTGTTCCATGCTACGTCTTCAAGGCAAGCATTTCTCTCCCTTCTCCTTCCCGTTTCCGTCTTCCTGTAAAACATGCTTCGACACTTCACACAAAGAGCCACATATACAAATCAATCGCAATCAGCTGTATTTCTCTCCTGATGTTAAAAGACTCGTAAAGGAAAATGCACTTGTTTCAAACATGTTTTTCTGACACTAAATCAGCTCTCCACCATTGGCAGAATTTCTGCACAAATTGAGCTGGGCCCTCACGAGACTGAGGTTTACCAGCATAAATCCCCGGTTTGCAGAAGCTGTCTAGTTGTATTAATAGAAAGAGCTGATCTGGCAGCTGAGCTTTCTAGGGGTCGATGGCACCTTCTTGACTTCCGGTTCATGTCAGAAGGACATTTGACAACTCTCTTTCTAGCATGCGATGTGGAAGTGGACAGGGGTATTATGGCAAGGGTGTGGTCAGAGGAAAGGGCTTCTCTTACCACATCACACTTTTCACCCCTGTACCCCACGGAAATCCCAATCAGAACTACTGTCTTCAGAGGAAACATCCACACTTCCTAATGATAAATTGCATAATGGTTCTCATGAGATACTCACCAAATCTGACCCAAAACCATTGTGCTTTGTTCATAACTATCAGGCATGCTACAACCCATAGAAACTTCACGAGCCCTAAGAGCTGCTGGTTAACTGTGTTACTCTGAACACACCACATAATCTCTCATTGCCTCAGTTTCTCTTATTTGTATCAGCCTTCTGAATCAATTTCATATATACAGTGGGGTATAAATGCATTGCCTATTTCACAGAAGAGGAATAGCATCCTGAAAGGGTCTCCAGAAACACCAACCCTTTCCTTTCAACTGTGTGATGATTCTGATTAACAACAACTACAATGTGTGGGGTTTTTCTCACCACCAAGCAATTCTGTGACACCGGCTGGGTGTCCTACAATTCAACTCAATTATGACACTACCTACCTGGAGATAGTGTCAGATCCCACAGATTAAGGGTCCCTTCAGATGCTAGTCAAGTCAAGGTTCTCACCTGCGCGTCTGAGTGAACATCTCCAGATGGGAGGTTCCAATGATCCTTTCTTTGGGTTTGACTTATTTGCTAGAGTGGCCGGCAGAACTCAGAGAAACACTGTACTCACTAGATCACCAGGTTGTTATGAAAGGATGTAACTCAGGAAGAGCCAGATGGAAGACATGCACAGGGTGAGGTGTGGGGGGAAAGATGAAGCTTCCATGTCCTGAGCTCACCGCTCTTCCTGCCCCTGTACATGTTCACTGACCCGGAAGCTCTCCTTTGGCTTGTCAGGGACTCTTCATTACAGAGGCGTGATTGGTTAAAGAGCTGGCCACTGATGACTGAACTCAACCTCCAGCTCTCTCTTCTCCCCAGAAGTCCAGAGGGTAGTACTGAAAGCTCTAACCCTCCAATCACATGGTTGGTTCCCCTGGCAACCAGCTCCCATCCTTAGGTGTGGTCCAAAAGTTACCTCATCGGCACAATGTAAAACAAAATCTGTGTTTCTGTACCAGCAACAAGATGAAAACCACATACGTATTTCTTACTATAAACCACAATACTACGCTATCCCTATAAAGTCATTGAAATTTTCCTTTTGTACTTTTTGCACATCCCTATCACTCTTTCTATCACTAAACCAGAAGGCAGGGGACTGAGGACCTTGATCAGATTTGCATTTAGGACACATACTGCTCACTAGTTCATTTCCACATGAACATAAACGAGGCGATGGCAGCTATAATGCAATCAAAAGGAAGACACCTGATGTGGTGTACATTTGGCTGTATACGGTAGCTTTATGTTTTATTTAAAAATGAAGATGGATGATGTCAGCAAGAGAGAAAACTGTTAGAGAATTCAAAAACTGGCCTATATTCATGCTCATTTATTTTGCATTATTGCCATTATTTTGGCACCTTAACTTTCCAAAAAGAAGCTGCCACCACCTAAAAGGCTTTTCCTGGTTCTCTGTCGAGCTATGTAGGAGATGTTCTACCTGTGCCACGCATGTCAGTGACAATATAGAGGTAGTCATGTATAAAGTTGGTAGTGATTCAGTATAGTGAGAACAGCATGCCTAGGACACAGCCACCAAGCATTTGGTCTGGCCTGCAGGGTCTTTGGGAAGGCATAGTCCCAAAGCAGAAGTCTTACCCTTAGAGGGATAGGTGGGATTGCCAGTCAGAGAAGGTGGGGTCAGACATTCAAAGGAGAATTGGGCTGAGTATAGGAAAAGTGCCTGAAGTATTGAGGGGTGAGCTGCTGTACGTGGCTACAGCAGGGACTCCTGTCTGTCTGTCTCTCTCCCTTTCTCTCTCTCTCTCTGACAGCAAGCAACATGATCAAAGCTGCATTTAGAACATGTGCTCACAAGCAATGTGGAGTGTGATTCCAGGCAGTGGTCTAGGAGAGAATCATGGGTGAAGAGCTGGTCCAGGGCCAAGTGCAGAGATGAGGGCATGGGGAAAGTGATTGGCCAGATTCCAGAGAGTTTGCAAAGTAGAACCTTTGCTAATCACAAGCTAGACATTACACCTTAATTGAAAGTGTCCCTAAGAACTAAATATTGACTGAGTTTGCATCTTTGTCGCCTCAAAAATGCAAGATTTGTAAAATTCAATGACATGCATGATTATTCAACATGTATTATCTGCTGACTGCTCCTGTGCAGACAGAGGTTTTTCATTGAGGCAAACAGGAGTAGAATCAACAATGGATATATAAATAGATCCCTTTATAATGAATTTACTGATCTTCCCACACTTCCAACTTTATCTATTTTATCCAGATTTGTTTTGCTCTTATACCCTCACCACCTCACAGAAATGGCTTAGAAAGTTTTAAAACATACTCAGTTTCATGTGGACAATATACGTTGTCCACATAAAACAAGAGATTGGACTGATTGGAATCAAATGATTTTCTTTTTAAATCATTTTTGCTGTTTGTCAAGGCATTGCATAAATAGATAATGAAATTAATGCCTTCGTCATCCAAGGAATTAGAGCAAGGAGCTGATACTGTCTTGAAAAATGCTCTGGGAATGTTTATACATGAGGACGGCGGGCTCCCCCGGGAACCGCCACGTGGCTCGGCACTGGGTGAGAAGCAGGCAGGCTGAGATTGAGGGCAAAATTGCAACCCATTGGCACAGCACATATTTTTCCAATATAAAAGCAAATGGAGAATCCATAAATAAATTGACTATATAAAAGTGTCCCTTTATATTACTGCCTTACCTTTCCAAGGGGAAAACAAAAACAATAACCAAAAAAAAAAGGTTTCTTTTCACGGCCCTCGTATAAAAAGCATCCCTTCTGGGTGATTTTATAGTACCAACAGCAGTCCATACCTATTTAAAATACATGCGCAGCCCCACACCCAGACCCCCTTGCACAAATGGCGGAGTAACCGGCATCAGCCCCACTGCAGAAGCAGCTGCCACATAATTGCAACCTCTCATCACACGTGTGGGGAAACAAGCTGTGGCATTTGGGAAAGGTCTGCAAAAATAGGTGTCAGACCTTAACTAACAGTGATTGTCCTTCCACTCTACCGTAATTTATATTTCATTCACACGTTTCATTTCCATTTAAAATATGATTACAGTGTTTTGAAGCACATCTCACCTGTCCCCTCGAATTACGGGGAAATGAAAATAACAGGGAGCAGCAGGCACCAGGAAGGCTGCTAGAGCCCTTGGCTGCAGGGTCGCCAGCTCGGCCTCTTTCCGAGGTCAGAGGGGGACAACTGAGGAGAAATGGGGGCTGTGAAGGAGGGGAGGAAGGGACCGGACGGACGGGCCCAGAAAGAGGGAGAGGATGTGAGAAGCGGGTGAGAGGGCACAGGGGTGGAGAGGGGAGGAGCCCATTGAGGCAAACGGAGATTTGGTCTTCCGAGGGCTGCACCGCGCTTGCTTTAAAACTCATTATTTTCTGGCAGTGTGCCCACCTTTTATTTCATTCATTTCAGGTTCATGACCTAATCCCGAATGCAGGCATGCAGCAGGAAGCAGGTGCCTGTTAACTCTGAGGTCTGGTTTTCTCTACTCTGGAAGCATGAGGAGGAGGAGAGGAGCAGGAAAGGCACGCAAGGCGTGCACTCGGAGAGACCAGACAGCCTATGGGATACACGACACCCTTCAACATACCCCCTTACCCCCTCCACCCCACACCTGGGGCTCTGCGGTTATTGGCAGGGGTTGAAAACACGTCCATGGGCTCCAGGTCAGAAGAGCAATTTATATAATAAGATTTCTTAGAAATCCAATGACCAAGCTCCTCCAGGTGTGACAGAAGATGTGCTTGCCTTATAATGAATTCCTGCCAATGGCACCTGGATTCTCATCGAGATTTGGGTGCCTGCTCAGAGGCAGAAGAGCCCTTGCTCATTTATAACCATCCCCAGATGCTGCCTTAAAAAGCTTGGGAAAGTACATGCACATATCAATAGAGTAAAAAAAAAAAAAAACCAAACATTTATAGAGCACCTACTATATAATAAGTACCAAGCTAAGCAGCTGTGATTTCAAATCTTCATTCTCCTAATATTCCCAGGCCCCACACTTCCCCCTTAATTTACTTTTTATTTCCCCCCCAAATTAGACACCAGCAGAGAAGAACTTTCTGTGTTGCTACTACTAAGCCTAAAACCTATTTATACCCAATCTTTACCCTCCTTCCCTTCCCATACAACAGACTAGCTGTCCATCCCCCCTGAGGCTAGACCTTGCATTTGGGCTTAGCCTATTATACTTGCCCACCTTGCCTTTCTTTCACATTCATTTTGTTTATCCCTTCCTTTCTCGTATATTTAATCTCCTTTTGAATTAGATCCTTCTCAATGGCTTGAAAACATACACCAGTCTTTCAGATGAAAGAGAAAAAGGCCTCCTACCCCTCACCTCTACCCAGCTCTGAACCAGTCACTCTTCTGCCATTCAGAGCAAACCTCTCAAACCATCCTCTCTCCTGTGGTAGAGCTGGTTGGTTGCCCAACAAATGTCGCGTCCCTCTTCCTACTACAGAGAGTTGGTGGCTGCCCAGACAGAAACTATATTTCCGGGCTCCCTCGCATCTAGAAATGGCCATGTTATTAGTTCTAGCAATGAAATGGGATCAAAAGTTGTGTGTAACTTCTAGGCGAAGGCTTTAAGAAGTAGCCTTCTCCATACTGCTTCCCTCTGGACCAGTTAGATGCAGACAACTGCAATGAAGAAGTCCCACTACGTGATGATGCCGCTATAAAAAGGAAAGAGGGTGGCTTCTTGGATCATATCACAAGGAAAAGCTGCTCGGTGGCCAGGAACATCCAAAAATACAACTCTTACAAGCGCAACACATTAACTTCTATTTAGTGAAGGCGCTGACATTGTGGTATTTATTTATTGTAATAGCTAGTATTTCTTTAACCAATAAACTCATCTACCACTCATTTCTCAGTCCACTACAGTATATTTTCCAATCTGTTCCTTGGAAACAGATCTCTAAAAGCACCAGTGGTTTCCAGATTACTGAATTCAATGGCCACTTTTTAATCTAAATTTCACTTGACCCCCTCAGTATTTCACATAGCTGTACCTTCTTATCTTCTTAAAAGGCTTTCTTTCCTTGGTTTTCATAACACATGTCTCAAGTTTCTACCTTTTTGTCTGGCTGCTCCTCAGTCTCCTTCACAAGCTCAGGTTCTACTACCTAATCTCAGAACTCTGGTAAATCGACTTCTGCCTTTAACCACGTTGAATTAACAGGAGCTGCACTTGCCCACTTGCCATAAATAACTAGAAAATTAGACATGTTGCATTTAAAACTAATTTCAGACACTATAGGACTGCGATCCCGAGAAAAGAGAAACAAGCAAGGTGAGCCTACAGTGACTCCAACTGTTGCCAGAGGTAGCAAATAGGAAAAATCAGAGCAGGGTACAGTGGTTTCACTGAGTTACTGAGACAGGAATCAAAGTTGGGGAAGCCCAGGTGACCTGAATTTGCAGGGCAGACCATCAGAAAAGAGGGAGCAACACAAAGAAAGGGCTCCCCTTGCATCACTGGCTGGACACTAAGGAGAGATTCCATAATACCGGCAAAGAATAATGATCAGAGTGCTGTAAGCTAAACAGTTCCCAGAGCTGATGGAGGACTGAGACATGCTCAGGTTCCAGTATCTGGCCTAACCAGACTGGTAAGACCTTGCTGAACACTCGGGACACTCCGTGGAGGCTCCAAAAAGGTCACACAAAATAAGCTAACATGCACCACTAATGTTAAAGTAAAGGCTGCTATAAACCTAACTTTTTGAAGCTTACAAGCTTTAATGAATTGAGCAGATCCATATGGAATTCAGCTGCCAGCCAAGATAAACTTTACACTCTATAAATGAAAACAACAAAACCCAGACACTGACATTACATTCTAAATGTTCGGCATCCGATCGAGAATTATTACACATGAGAAGAATATTCAGGATAAAAATCTGACCATGGAAATAACAGAGATGATAGAAGAAGTTGACAAAGATCCTTAAATAAATGTACAAACATATACAACATTTTAAAGAAAAACATGAAATGAATGAAGATAAAAGGAAATACTTAAAAAGAACTAAATGTAACTTGTAGAAATTAAAAATATAATATCTTAAGTTAAAATTTCACTGGTGATTAGACACTGAAGAAGAAGAAAATAGCAGTGAACTTAAAAAAATCAATAAAAATTATCCAAACTAAAGGATAGAGAGAGGGGGGAAAAAAGGCTGGAAAAAAGTGAATAGAACCTCAATGACCCAAAGAACAATATCAAGCAGTCACCAGAGTTCCAGAAGGATGTGAAAGGTAAACAAAAAAACATTTGAATAAATAACAGTCAATTTTTTTCCAAATTTGATGAAAACTATGGACTTGCAAATCCAAGAAGCTCCATAAGACAAAGCAGGATAAATACAAAGAAAACAATACAAAAGTACATCATAATCTAATTGATAAAAACCAGTCAGTGTTGAAGAAATAAGAGTCAATATGAAAGACGCAAATAACTGATAGAATTTTTGTCAAAAGGACACTACTGCAGGTCCTGCAGACATTAAAAACAGAGTAAGAAAATATTCTGAACAATTTTATGTCAGTGATTTAATAACACAGAAAATTTTCAAATGCAAATAAATGCTCAAAATATTTTAAGTTATTAACTGGTAATACATTAATTTAGCAAAGTCACATAATACAAGGTCAATATTCAAAAATCCAGTTTGGTTATCATGGTAGCAAATATGATGTAAAAATAAAATTTTAAAAATACCACTTATATAACCATAAAGATATGAAATATTTAAGGATAAACTTCAAGTTCGTGAAAACCTTATATGTTGAGAATTATAAAATGTGGCTGAGAGAAGTTAAAGAAGACCTGTATCAATGTAGAAATATAATATGCTCGTGCATTTGAAGATGTGGTGTTGCTAAGATGTTAATTTTTCCCCAAGTTGATCTACCGGTGCGAAGCAACCCTGAACAAAATTGAAGCTTGATTTTCTTGCAGAAATTGACAACCTGACTTTAAAATGTATGAAAATTCAAAGGACTCAAAATAACCAAAATGAAAAGAAAATATTTGGAAGACTTACAATACCTGATTGCAAGACTTATTGTAAAGCTATAATAATAATCTGAACAGTGTGATCTATAATACTGATAGATATTTATATAGAGATTAATGGTACAGACTAGAGAGTAGAGAAATAGACCCATCCATATATGGTCAGTTAATTTTTAACACAGATAGAAATACAATTGAGTGCGGTAAAATGATTGTTTAAATGATGGTGCTGAAACAATTACATATTCATAGTTTTAATGAACATTAACACTGACTCAACATATGTCATAAATCTAAATGTAAAAGATGAAACTACAAAACTTCTAGGAAAATATCTAATTAGATTTCATCAAAATTACAAATTACCATTCTTAGGTGGACACTATTAAAAAAGAAAAAGTGAAAAGACTGCTCATAGATTGGCAGACGACTGACTGCAGACATACATGACAACGAGCTCGTACAGAATATATAACTCCTACAACAAAAAAAATTTAAACATCAATAAAATGATGGACTGAATGGTTAAGCAAACATTTTATAAAAGACTTAGCAGTCATCAGAGTGATACAAATTAAAAGCACTGACATATAGCATCACTCACCAAGTAAAAAAGATAAAATTGAGAAGACTGACAATATCTAGCACTGGCAAGAATACGCGGAAGCTGGAACTCTCATACACTGCTGGTGGGTGGATAATGCAGCCACTTTGGCAAACTTTGGGTAGTTTTTTGTAAAATTTACCTTTACCCTAGCACCCAGAAACTTCAGTCCTAGGTATTTATCCAAGATAAATGAAAACACATGTCCACAAATGGACTTAAATATGAACATTCATTGCAAATTTTTACATAATAACCTGAAAAATACAAACATTCAACAACATTCAAATGGTTTACCCAATCTGTGGTATTTCTATACAATGGAATTCTAGAAAGATAAAAGAATAAACTTCGATATGTTTAGTAGCATAGATGAAACTAGAAAACATCTTGGTAAGGGAAGATAGCCGTAAACAAAAGCGTACATCATTGCGTTTATATGAATTCTAGGATAAGCAAAGTTAGACTTCAGTAACAGAAAGCGGCTCAGTGGTTACTTTGGACTAGGATGGTGGACAGCCATCGGTTGACTTCGCATGGGGCACAGGAGAAACTCTGGGGGGATGGGAATGTTCTGTCCTGATTGTGGTAGTGGTCACAATGGGAGCACACCTCTACCAGTCTCATCGAATCAAACACTCAAAGTGAGTGTATTTTACTTTGTGTACATTATACCTCAATAAAGTTGATTTGAAAGTAAAAATAAGCAATCAACATGTCTAAATTAAAAAATGCTTAAAAGGGTAAAAAAATGTTTAAAGCTCTAAAGCTGTCTTTATATTTTCAGAGTAAAGACAAAGTCCTGCATGTGCCTCATGAGAGGCTGGACGGTCTAGCCCCCACCTGCCTCCTCAGCCCTCCTGACCTCCCAGAACCCACGGCCCCCTGCACCCCAGGCAGGCCGGCTTTCTTTCTCTTGCGGAAAAGTCAAGCCTTCTCTCAATGATAGACATTTATTACCTTTCTCACCTAGTTTACTCACATCCCTGGTTCATGACATACTCCTTATGGAACATGCATGGCCTGCTTTGTTTTGTTAACTACCGAGGCTCGTTTGCTTTGTGTTCTGTATATACCGGCCCTCTTCCCAACTCACTCTTTCTTTCTAAGCAGTCTCACCAAATCAATCACCATCCACCTATTCGTGACTTTTTTATACGTCTTCAGCCAACTCACGTCCCATCTAACCTACGAAGCCCTGTATCCAGCTGTGTTGTGAGCACATGTCCAGTGGATTGGAAGTCCTGTTGGGCCCTTGAGTGTGGCACAGCCAGGCTCAAGTGTCAGGTGGTCAGAGCTCTGCGTTCTCACAGTCCCCAAGGGCGGAATTCCTGCTCATATCCGTGTCATCATCCAAGTGTCAGACTTTCGGTTTTGGACATTCCAGATCCCTCCCAAGGGTGTTCCCATTTTACACCATTACCGCAGTCTTGATATAGCACTCAGCATAACTGTCAGGGCTGACAGGGACTCCATATTGGATGGTCAGAGTGTTGAAACAGCCTGCTCTGCTCTCGCTCTACAAAAGCTGTCCATCTAGATGTCTCGAGAATTGCCAAATGTGACAGAGTCAATGCCCAACTCACTTCTTTACTGTTTTCAGTATATATCCACCATCTATTTCCTTAGCAAATAAAACATAGGCATCATCACTGACTCTTTTCCTCGTGCCCCATATTCAATCCAACAGTATCAATTTTATTTACTACTGTTCTTTATTTATTTGCTTTATTTATTTGCTTGTCCCACCATCTGAAGTCAAGCTACCATGCCTTCTTACCTAGAGTGTTGACAATAGCCTCCTAACCAGTCCTCCTAGCGTTCTCTCTGACCACCACTAATAAAGTGTTCACAGGGCAGTCAGAACGATATTTCTGAAATATAAATATCATCATGTCATCACACCACCCCACTAATTCCAAAATTATTAACAGAACCTGTGAGATCCTACATGGTTTACTCCCTACCTCCCCCTCCAGCTTTACATCACACTCCCCATTTTTCTCTGCATCCTGGGCACACAGCTTTCTTTCAGATTCTGGAAAAACAATCCCCTCTCCAAATGCAATATTTTTTTTCTAATGTCAGAGAAACAATCACATCAATCATAATCTTTACTTAATGACCAACTATTATATATATGTACCTACAATACATATATAATACAACTAAAAGTAATTTTTGCTTGTGTTTGATTTTATAACAATAGCTTCATACTGTATGTAATTGTGGGGACTTGCTTTTCTATGTAATATTATATTACTAAGCATTACCCATATCATTGCATGTCTCGACAGTTCATCTATTTTGACTAATATACAATATTCCATTGTGTGAAAACACCATAATTTATGTTTTACAGAGGTATAATTGAGGTTATATAATGGCATTATAATACAACATTATATTAGTTTCAGGTGTCCGACATAATGATTTGATCTAAGTATGTATTGCAAAACAATCATCACAATAAGTCTAGTTAACATCTGTCTCCACACACAGTTACAAGAAGTTTTTCTGTTGCGATGACAACTTTGAAGATCCGCTCTCTCAGCACCTGTCAAAGACACAATAGACAGCATCCTTATGGTTGCGATACACTGCATCCCATGACTCACCTGTTTCATAACTAGAAGTTTTGTACCTTCTGACCCCCTTCACCCATTTTGCCCACCCCACTTCACCTCTGGCAACAACCAGTCTGTTCTCTGTACCTGTGAACATAGGTTTTTGTTGTTGTTGTTGTTGTTGTTGTTGTTTTCCAGATTCCACGTGTAAGTTGTCAGCCTTTCAATCACTGCCATTCAAATGGAATAAAATGGTATCTGAGCTCCTTCATCACTAATCATGTTGACCATTTCTCTATGTTTATTAGCCAAATATGTCTTCTTGTCTTAAATAAGTCTTTCTGGACCTTTTACACATGTTTGTGAGAATTTTTTTTGCTCTTCTAATTGATTGTGAAAGTTCTTCACACACCCTTCATTCTTGCCCTTTGATGTTTATGTCTATTATAAATAAGTTCTCAAGCACCAGGCTTTTCCACATGCCGCGCTGCCCAATGGCGGTGCCCTTTCTTCTCCACCTGGTGGATTCCTGTTCCTCCTTCAGACCCGTCTCAACTATCCCTTCCTCGGGGAAACCTTCTCTGATTTTCCTGATTTGATCAAATGCTAGTATTTTATGCTCTCATTGGGTGAGATAACACTCTTTCTCAGCAATCCTTACAGCTCCAATCCTTACACATATTCTTGTGATTTTTAAATGTACGCTCCATAATGGCAGCAATGGATCATTTTTTTGTTTTTTGCTTACAGTTTATCTATTGTGCCTCACACATAATAGACCCTCGATAAATATGTTTGGAGGAATGCATATACATAGTAGGCCCTCAACACATATCATTTATCTGAACAAACAAACTCGACACTTGCATGTGTGCGATCTCACAGCTGTTCCAAATGCAGCGCTGGCCTTGCCACCCACCCATTCTCCGCTCCCCCTCCACCCGTCACTCACTGTTGTGTTCACACCTCCTCTCATCCTTCCCTTGTCTCTATCTCCTATAGCATCACCAGACCCAAGAAAAGAACTTGCCATCCAGGCACCTGTTCGAAGAACGTTTCATTCCATGGAAGAAAAAAGTAAGATGAAAACAGACCAGGTCTGAAAGACGTACAGATCACCCAGAGTGTTGGTAACAACTCTCCCACCCCGTCACCAGTTTATAGGGACACTAGGAGCACAGAGGCCGTGCTCGGTACTTCTGTGTCTTATTAACTCATGACAAGAAGGCCATCCCACAAAAGGCGTTTGGTTTTATGCTCCAAATGCCTTTGGTTTTATGGGGCCAGAAACCATTGTGAAGAGTGATGGTGAGTGAGGAAGGGCTCCAGGAAGGGGGAGGGGCAGGTGCGCTGTGCACCTGTTGCACAGCTTCATTAGGCGGAATTGCTTCTTCCCAGCACTGCGTTTGGAAAGCCCAGACCGTGCCGCCAGACACAGATCCAGCAGCAGCCCTGCATTCCAGTCCCTCACCATTGGTGCGTTCCCATCTGATCCTCCAAACAGGCCTATGAGAGACCCCTCAAGGCCATCCTCTCACAGCCTCCCTGCTCCTCCCTGCTATAAACACAGGCACTTCCAAGCTGGACTTGCTGCAGACAGGACTTCTTGGATTCTTATTCCTGTCTGTCAAGAAAGAAGGAAAAGCAGCAGAAAAGGTAGCCTTGAGTTCCTTTTTCACCCGGGCTTTGCTCTGAAAGTCAAGGACTGGCCCTGGGAGCTCCTGTGCAGCCACAGGGGGAGACAGTGAGTCTCAGGGCAGCATGGCTGTGTCGCTTTTGTTGGGTCGGTAAGCATTCTGGCCATTTTGAAGTATTATTTCCCCCTTTAGGACAATGTACTTGGGTTTCAGTTCTTTTTGCTTTGTTTATCCAGTAATCATTACAGCAAGAGGGATGCACCTGTTCCACAGGCCCATTAGGCTCGGAATGGCTTCTCTCCGGAGCGGAGGCATGTAGGAAAACCGGCCTTGGCACTCAAAGCACACTGCAGCAGAAGAGAGTGCCTGGTGCCCAGAAGACCGAGCTGTAACCTTGAAGCCATAACACCAAGTGGCTTGTGGCTGGAAGAGGGAGGCAGGCGGTGCTGGGAAGGAGCTTGAGGCTTAGAGAGAGAAGGAATGTGCCCAAGGTCACACTGCCAATTAGTCACGAAGCAGGAGTTACAAGCACAGAAAGCAGGTCTGTCTGGCTCCAAGCCCACACTCTCCCTTCCTTGTTATATCTTGGAGCCGCTGGAGAAAATGAGAGTTTGGGGAGAAGAGGGAAGGCTTTGCAGCAAAGTCAGAGGTCTGTGTGCCGCCACAAGCCAAGGGCTTTCTTTCTATCTTATCTCTGTGTGATAGAGACCCACAAGGGACTGCTGACGAAGCCCTTTGGGAGCGATTGCAAGCCCAGGGGGATGAAAGGGAAAGATGATAATAGGTGCTTTCTCTAACTCATACTTTGAGCTTTCTCCAGGAGTAGGTCCCCCTCACTTACTCTACTTCTTCCTCCCCATCTTTCCCTCACACTAAAAACCCCAAGGGCATTCTAATTCGGGGATGAAAAGGATGAGTCAAATGCCCCTGCTCACTCGGGCCTCCCACAACCAAGACGCCCCATGTTGGGTAATGGAGAGGAGGGGGCCGCTAGCGGGCTTGCAGTCTTTTGTTTGGAGTGTCAGAGCCACAGCCCGACACAGAGGCTGCTCCTGGGCCCCAGTGAGTTACTTTGTCATCTGCCGACGCTCTTGCAGGTGTGCGTATTTTAGCTGGAGGAGCCCAGGCATGGAAATCGCTCTCCCTGTGCCCATATATTATTAGTATTTTTTAACATGTCGCTTTCCAAGCAGGTAATGCATTTGCAAAGACAGTGATCTTTCATCGGGAGATTACGATGATTTGTGTCCTCTGTCTAAATTCCAGCATAAATTTCAGAGCCAGCGAGGCATTGGCTTGTGGCAAGAGCTGCGTCCTGAGATGCAGCAGGCTATCTGTGCAGAGCTCAGGCTCGCAGCCATTTGTCCTGATTAGGGGAAGGCTTTGAAATTCTTCCTTGCGCCTTGCCGTCTTTATTTTTTTCAGATCGCTCTTCCAGGAGGTCACCTTTGCAGCCGGATGCAAATCTCAGGTTGTGCTTTGCTGGGCTGGTCCCAAGCAGAGCGTTTAAGCAATCCAACTGCCAGAACTCCCGGCTCTGCTGAAATAAGCAGTGTGGCCTGGGTCAAGTCACCTCCGCCTCCAGGCTTCAGTTTCCTCATTAGTAAATTGGAAATTGGAAATCCTGCTTCACAGGGTTAGTGGGAGGATTAAATAAAACAGCATAAATGAGAATTCTTCTTCCCACAGCACTCAGAAAACTGCAATGAAACCCATGCGTTCCCCGCCACTTCAGTCCTCAAATGACACACGCATTAGGCCTATACTGTGACCACACCCTCTTCACGGGTCAGCCCTTGCAGTTGGCCCCAGTTCTCTCGACGGTTGCTCTGAAATTCCCTGAAGTGTCCCTAAATGAAGTACATTTTCAGTCATCTTGCTTGCGTATACTACTTCGCTCACACTGCCATGATAAAGTACCATCGTCTGAGTGGCTTAAACAACAGAAGTTAATTTTCTCATGCTTCTGGAGTCTGGGCGGGCAAGTTCAAGGTGTCGGCAGGGTTGATATCTTCTGAGGCCCCTCTCTCCAGGGTTTACAATTGGCCGTCTTCTCCCTCTGTCTTCACATGGTCTTTACTCTGTGTGTCTATGTCCTAATCTCTTTCTTGTAAGGATAGCTATCATACTGGATCAGCTCTGCGCCGCCCCCACTCCTCCTCCCTCCCCAAATAGCCTCTTTTTAACTTAATTACGTCTTAAAGACTCTGTTATCCAATACAGTCACATCCTGAGGCACTGAGGGGGAGGACTTCGGCATATGAATCTGGGAGGGATACGATTCAGCCTGTAACACCATGTCATTAAAAGTACCAATACATGATGTACGACTTTGAGATGCCTCCAAGTCAGACTAAGAGTGATGGTGACTCCCCATCTCCAAAAATATCAATGCCTGGCTTCTGTTTCATGAAAATGCTTGGCTTTTATAGGCCTATCTCAGCCATGACGTGCTGGCCCTCAACTGACGAACGGAAAAGCTGAGAGGAAAACAGGGTAAGACCTCAAGGTCACACAGGTAGTAGTGAGCAGCAGGACTAGGTCTGGAACCCCAGTGTGTGGCTCCCACCCTTCTCAGTGTATAACTGCATTGCCACCTTGGGAAGGTTTTCAGCACCTCCCAGAGCACAAGCTAAACAGCGCAGACAGCTCCCGTGTCAGGTGTGCAGGTCGTACGAGTGCCTTCAGGGTAAGCCTGCTGCCTGTGACATGTGGCGGGCCTGCTGGCTTGCCACCCCCTTTCCCTCCCCACTGCACCTCGCACAGCACCGTGCACACCTGGGACAGTGAATGCTGTCCACCGACTCACCTGCGCAGGGTAACTGTGCTGACGCCGGGAGCCTGCCCTGATGCTGGGCTGAGAGGAAACGTTCCCCTGAGACTCATTTCGGTTGGCCATATTTTGTTTCTTTGCTTGTGTGTTTGAATAGAAGACTCTCTGTATCCAAGCTTTCTGCTACAGAGATTACTATGGGCCAATAGATACAATATAACAATTGTGCTGCTCAGATAAACATAGCCAAAATTCACAGTCACCGGTGGCCTTCTTGACAACGCTTTGGAGACAGAAGGTACAGACACGGCACTGAAGACCTTAGCAACCATACCACTGTGGCCAGAAATGATTCTGGATCTAGGCCAGCTGGTCGAAGTAACTATTGCCAGCTTTGTTTCCAATCCAAATGAATGAATGAATGAATGAATGAATGAATGAATGAATGAATGAATCTCATATATACGTATGTAGACGTATATGTCTCCCATCATGGTATTATTTCTTCTTCTCCATAAATCTCCAAATTCCTCGCAGCTTTTTATTTACCAGGATGAGTGAATACTCTGGAGAGGGCAAGTACTTATTTTTAATGGACTTCCTCTGGGTCAAGTGGGAAGCATCAGAGTAAAGTGGGACAGGGCCCGGGTTCAAGACCAGTTCTGCCACCGGGGCTCTGCAACTGGCCAAGCCTCTAAAGGTCATGGTGGCAGCTTCCTCGGAGAGGTTGAAAAGCTGCCTGATATAATTTAGAAAAGCCTAAGCTTTAGGGTCGGACAAGCCTTGGTCCAAATCTTTTAGTGGATATGTGACCTTGACCCCTTTGCTTAGCTTCTGAAAGTGGATCTCGCCATCAGTTTCAAAAAAAAAAAAAAAGGAGCTGAAAGTGATTGCCTGTCGTGGGTGTTGTGACTGAAAATGAAGTAGCGTGTGAAAGTGCCTGTCTCATTCCCTGGACATCGGTTCGTCCTCCTCCCTCATTGGTGTAGCCTTATCATAAGACAGAGGGCTGGTGACGAGGGCTGTGCTCTGGGGCCACCACAGCCACCACCCAGCTGGCTTCCTCTCCACACGGCAAGCAAAGCTCTAGTCTTCCCGTTTCTCCTCCTCCCTCCCTCTTCTGGGGGAAGGACAACTACTATCAAAGGACAACTACTTAATGCCCTGTGACGCCCCCCGCCCCCGCCCAGGCAGCCAGAGAACAAGGGAAGAAAGAAGCTCCTCCGCGGCGCTCTGTCCAGGGCTGGACTTGGCCAGTAACAGCAGCCTCCCATTCACAGCCACGTGGATTCACAGCTCAGCCCCCCTCAGCCTGCAAATCACGGAGGCAGGCCCAGGATCTCCAAAAGCAATTTGGTCTCTGAATGCTCTCCCAGGGCCCATCGGCAGAAAGAACCCTGGACGAGGCTGGATGAGAGCCCAGGGTGGAGAAGAGACTGGAGAGAGGGAGCAGAGAAAGGTCACTTGAATGGAGAAGCGTTTTGACTTGCCCTGCAATGGGCTCAAAAACACCAGCCGTAAAATTTCCAAACAGTGGGAAGCCAGTGCCTGGTTAAAAACAGGACTTCAGAAGTGTTTGCTGATTAAATAAATACAGGCCCATCCCCCAAACCATGTCTAGGATTTGGCCCCAGTTGGATCACTCTCTGTCTCTCCTATTTCTCTGTAATTCTTTGTACCTCCACTGTTATGCTAAAACAATTGACGCAAAGTCACCTGAGTAGTCATTCATTCTGGTTCATTGGTAGACTGTAAGTACCTAGAGACCAGAGACTATCTAATTCCTGAGATTTTAAACTCACAGAGAAATTGCTCAGTAATTGCTAATTTATTTGAAGCTAATACATGTGTCCCACCAAGAGCCCTTCTTCTCACATGCGTGCAGGTTCCTAGGGCATCTACTCCTGATTAAAGTCCTCTTTGAAGCACTGACGTCAGATGCTCCAGGGCCTCCAAGTTCATTTGTTTATTTGTTATGTAATGATCAAGTACAAGCTGTCCAGACTTGCTACCGTCTGACTTAGAATTTTTCGACTTTATGATGTTGCAAAATCGATAGGCATAATAAATTACATGAGATATTCAACATTTTATCATAAAATAGGCTTTGAGCCCTGGCTGGTGTGGCTCAGTGGATTGAGCACGGGCCTGTGAAACAAAGGGTTGCTGGTTCAATTCCCAGTCAGGGCACATGCCTGGGTTGCAGGCCAGGTCCCCAGTAGGGGACACATGAGAGGCAACCACACATTGATGTTTCTCTCCCACTCTTTCTCCTTCCCTTCCCCGCTCTCTAAAAATAAATAAATAAATAAAATATTTTTTAAAAAATAGGCTTTGAGTTCAACGATTTACCCAACTACAGGCCAATGTTAAGTGTCCTCAGCAGAGTTAGTTAGGCTAGATGAAGCTATGATGTTCAGTAGGTTAGTTGTATTAAATGCCTTTTTGACTTAACAATATTTTCAAATTACGATGGGTTAATCGGGACAGGACCCCATCAAAAGTCAAGGAGCATCTGCACTTGATCTTGAGCACGCGTCACCAAAAGGTCCGTGTAGAAATTTCACCTCCGAAGTGTTTTTATGCGAGGGTAGGAGGAGATCCAGAGCTGACTCCATTGTACGGCCTCCTTGTCATACATAGGAAAACATTTTATGAATAACCTGAATCTAATTTTTACTTCGTTTTTTATTATTATTCAAACTATAGCAAGTGCACCCACAATGCAACACGTGGAAACTTGTAAACAGTAAAAAGTGGGGTCAGAGAAGTTCAGGGTCAGGAGGGACTTTAAAGTCCCTGGGAGGTTTCTCTCCATATTGTCACTACCTACGCCCCCTGATGTTAAAAGAGAAAGCGCAGGCACAGGACCCCTACCATCTTTTCCATATTAACACTGACGTCCACAACATTTCGAGGCTGAGGCTGATGACCACTGACAAGCACTTTCCAGTGTGTAAATAGCCCACAAGTTGCCCAGAAGAGAAACAGAAAAGTTGCTTCTTATTCAATGTCATAAGCATGCATGAGACAGTGGAAAAGCCACCACGCAACCTCACCCCACCTTTCTTCAGGTAAAGCTCCAAACAGGACCCTGGGCAGGAATGGCTGCAGGTAACGTCTCAGAAAGAAAAAAAAAATTTTTTTTAAAGTATTGCTTTAAAACAGCACCAAATGAACCATCCCACCCACAGAATCCTCCTCTGCCTCTATTCCATCCACCACACCCTTCCAGAGGGACGATTTGATCAGTATCTGCTCCAAGAAGGGGAGGGCAAGTGCAGGAACAAGAAGGGAACACTCAGTAAACAGTATTATTAACCCATAGGCTGGCCATAAATCAAGGCAGGAAGGTGACCTCAGCAGGCTGGAGTAATCCCGAATGTCAGGATGAATTTATGAGGCCAATTTTATTGGCCTGCATGACCCAGGCTCCTTGGAGACGTCTCAGTAACAAATCCAATCCAGTTCATTTATGAGCTGTGTGCAGTGTCAGCCATGGGGCCCAGCCAGAGCGCCCTGACCACATCTCCAAGCGGGCACCCAGGAGCAGGGCCCTTAGGGGAGCAACGTGCCCAATCCATCCTTCCTGTCACTCCCTGTGAGCCAGTCAGACCTGTTCTAGGAGCCTTTGCCTTCAGACTGCCCCTCCCAAGTCCTCCCTCTGGCTTTGCCCTGAGAGCCAGCACGACTTTCGGCACAGCCCTCCCGCTCTCTGGGCAGGTTTCCTCACTGCCAGAGAATGCAGGACTACCAGCTGCTCCGCGCCAGCCCTGGAGGCGTAGGGAGGGGGACCGTCTTGCTCGTTGCAGGACTTGGCATCTCTGGTACCAACTGCTGTATGCCGAGACTTTACCCACCCAGTCATTAGACCAACCAAAAGTGTCCCCACACGTTTCCAAAGGCTCTCACGTGACTATTACTAGTAGATAGTATTTACGGTCCCTTCTGGCCACAGACATCTCAGGTGGGCCTGTGAAGGGGCCATTTCTCCCGCCGCTGCCCCACTCTGGAGGCAGAAAAGCTGATACTCCTGCGAGCGGCAGCTAGAGGGACCTCGGGGCCAGCCAGGAGCCATCCCAGGGCGTGGAAGCAGCGGGAGTCAGGCAAGTCCCTGGAGCAGAGGGCCCGGCGCATACCTGGCCTTCACCTGCTCTCTGTGGGCTCCGAGAGCTGGGCGGAAGGCGTTTAAGTCTATTTGACTGTCCCTGTCATCGTAAGGTTTACGGATGGTTAATTTATTCTTTATAGCACAGTCATTGATGGCTGTTAAATCACAAATGAGAGCCAATAAAGGGTGAATTGCAGCTGAAATTACACTGTTTATATGACAGCAGAGTGCCGGCTAAAAGATTCATATGCTGCTGATGAAGTATGTTATAAATTTTAATTACCATAGTTTGTACAAATGACATGTTTGAAATGCTATTGAGTAATGTGACCCTGATAATGAAACTATAAAATAAATCATTAACTTTCTGAATGAGCTTTTTTATTTCAGTGCTGCACAGAGTAAACTTTTCAGTTTATTCCAGATCTGTCTTTTTATGCCCCCTCCCTCCGCCCCTGGTCTAGTTGGGTCCGCTCTCCACAGGCTGGGGACAAGGAAGCAACAAGAGACTGGGGACCCTGGTGAATGCCTGGAGGAGCAGCCTGGCAAGACTGAGCCCAGAAGAC